>PVIJ01005652.1:11281-101236 GCA_004024925.1 Scalopus aquaticus
GAGAGAGAGAGAGAGAGAGAGAGAGAGAGAGAGAGAGAGAGAGAGAGAGAGAGAGAGAGAGAGAGAGAGAGAGAGAGAGAGCGTGCGCGCACACGCGCACGCAAGAGAGAGCACCCAAGAGAGAGCGCCCAGTGCTAGTGGGGAAAACAGTGCTGACGATGCTGGGTAGAGGAGATACAGCACAGTGCCACAGTGGTTAGACTGGAAATCCTGAGCTAGACTGCTTGGGGCAAATCCCATCTCTGCTATTATTTAGCTGGGTATTAAGACAGTTTCAACTTCTTGCACCTTAAAGTTCTCATTTTTGGGTTGGACTGTAAGTTACTATATATATAGTCATTAAAATAACATCTGGCATATAAAAACTTCTGGACAAGTGTTAACTTTCTCATTGATTGAGCTTTTTAAGATTGATTTTTTAAAAAGATTTATTTATTTATGCATACAAGCTGGGGTACAGGCCAGAGGCGTGGGGTGGCAAGGGTTCACCAGAGACAGAGTGGGGAGAACAGGCAGATCGACAGAAATACACTGCTGAGGGGAGCAGCGGGTGAGGCAGGAGAGGTCTGCCTTGCCATGTGGGAATCTCCCCGGCCAGGCCAGGCATCAAACTTGGATCGCCGCTGCTGACAGCTCCACAGCGCAGCGCTTAACCGCTGCGCCACCAGGGAGGTCTTAAGATTGATTTTTAAGTGGTGGACTCTGACAAATATTTCATTCATTCCTCATCTGCTGGAACTACCCACAAGTTAATAGTCCCTACAGTCCACCTTTGTCATAAGACCCCAGTCAACTGATCCTCTCTTAACATAAGAAACTCTTGATTACGGGGGTTGAGGATAGAAAATTTCATTGAAAAGGCAAAAATAATGGAATGTATACGTACACATTTAAGCAACTGTGGGTTCTCACTAGGAACAGAAGTAGAAAGAACTATTTATTTAATAAACTATGAAACTTTTAAACTATGAAAAGTATTGTCTATTAAGTATTTAGCAGGGTTAATTTCCATTTTTTTCTTATCTAATGATAGGACTGTCTAATATTTATAACTTCAGGGACGCTTTAAAACTCAAATTTTGGCCTAAGAAAATTGGCATAATGCTACAAAGTTAAAAAGTCATCTGAGACTGTTTTCACTATTTGTTAGGGACAAAATATTTTTTTGACTTTATATATATTATATATGCAACACATATAAATAGCTTTCTATAAATGAATGATTGTGTGTGTAATCTATATGAATGGTTTCTGGTTCATTACAAGTCACATTGGACGTTTTTATAGGGAGATGCAATTTCTTTAAAAAACCTCAAATTTGAGTCTAAAAACTTGTTTTCCATTAAAAAAGGAAAAAATTACATTATAAAACATAAGTAAATAAATTTATTTAACTTTTTATGTAAAATAACTACTATCATCTTTATTAAATGGAATCTTGCTAAATGGCAGGAACTTATAAAACAGTGTCTAAAATGGTTCATTAAAATTGGACAAAATGTTTGATTAAAAAAAATAACATTTAAGACTAAAACAATGCTGAGAAAGAAAATCAGAAGATGAGAAATACCAGATTAGATCTTGCAGTGTAGTATATTTCTTCTGAACTGTCCAAAAAACCATCACTGTCGGGCTGTTTAGCAGAGACCAAGAAACCCAAGTTATTTACACTTAGACTAAAAGTCAGAAATTCATAAAGGGAAACTTTCACAAGTGAAGTCAGTCCTGCTAACATAATTTTATTAAGGCATAGGCAAATTATATTAAGGAGCTGCTAAAAAAGCAATAGTGCAACAACTTTACAATGCAGTTACTAACTTAGTATAGAATGTAATACATGCAATGGCCACTTAAAAGGAGGTACAGAAAATAATGGCCATAAAGTACAACTGCAAATTCACAAAGTCAGGGACTACTTTTTCTTCTTAACCTTCTCTATCTTCTACATAAATGTCAGATTAAGTATTACAACAAGATTGTTAAAAAATTTTTAACAATCCCTTTCTCCATGCTGTTACACTGAAGTAGAGTAACTCTACTAGTTAAAACCTTAACACACCTTTTGCATATCTTTAGTAAAGTGGGTTAACATAAGTATTAGATTTAAGAAGAAAATTCCCACGTCAGTCCTTAGTATTTGCTAACAGTTTCTTTCTTCTCATTATTAAACAGAAAAGAAAAAAATGAAATTTATTATCTGGAATTCTGGTAAGATAAATTCATTAGGATTAATTTTGTTTCTTAAATCTCACTTTTTATTCTTTCATAAAATATTAACATCTCAAATATTTGCAAAGTACTTTCCTTTCAAGACTACAGCTAATATACTATCACACATCTAGAAAGGAATACATAAAAGAGTAACAAAAAATGTTTTTACAGTTATCAAGTCTTAAATGAATGACAAACTTGATCTAATATGTAAATGCCTAGTCTGTTCTGAGTTTTACTACACTAAACGTATTTGACTCTACGCTGATGTTTAGAAAACCACCTAATACTCTTGAAACTGAGATGGGCTTTTATCATTCTAGTTTAAACCCCTGGCATTTATCCTAATAAATGCATACATAAAAAGGCCCTCAAAAACTGAAAAACAAAAATGAAAAATAACTAAAGGGCCACGATTAAAAACATTTAATCAGAGAATGGTAAAGCTAGTGGGTTTTCCCTAAAATAGTTTTGAAAATCAATCTCAGCAACACAGATTTATTTATTCTAAATTTAAGAATTATTTACCTTTTTATTTCCCCAAATGCATTTGAAAATATTAATAACTATCCTTTTTTCAGTCAGTACCAACATATCTCAAAGGCTAAATAAAACATTTATTTTCAATATTAACATTCTAAGACTATAGTACTTACAAGTTCATGATGTGGTTCTGTCTCCTTCCTTAAGGGCGGATCAAACTTTACTTGGCCAACTGAAAAAGAAAAAAAGTAAAGCACTACTCTGTTTCCATATTCTGAAAAACGTAGTATTTCAAAAATTACTCTATGGCAAATCACATTTAATTTTACTAATCTACCATACACTGAAAATAATTCAAAGATTTAAAGAATATGTTAGCTGGAAAAAAGCCCAACACAGTCTACCTGTTACAAAACTTAATCTGTTAATCCTAGGCCTTTTCCACAGTGAGAGACATCATTGACAAAACCATACATGGAGATGCTACCCTCAGGATGTAACCAGCTACTTCAATGCAACCCAGCATCAAGGAAAGATAACCCTAACACAGGACCCCAGTTGGCACACAGCGATTGGGAGAGTACTTTTGTGGAAGCTAGCTTGCAAGATGGCTTCAAATGAACCTTGCCTCCTGGTAGTCAATAACTTGTCATATGCCTGGGATAGTTCTAGGTCATCAAAATGAGTATGGCAAAATGACAGCACACCCCTTCTAACGTAAGGCTTCTGTTTCAGGCTCCCTCTATGGGGCCTGCGGGTGCTGGAGGAAGGCTTGGCTATTAAGCAGCCCTGAGAGGCCATGCAGCAAGGCTTCTGAAAGCGACCTTGGAAGCAAATCCTCTGGCCTAGTCAAGTTTGCTGATGATGGCAGTCTTAGCTGACATCCTCACTGCAACTTCATGAAAAACCATGAGCCACAACCTTTAGGTAAGTTGTCTTGGGGTCCTCAGATTATGTGGAATTAACAGTTATTGGTTTAAGCTGCTAGATTTTGGGGTAATTTGTTATATACAACAATCAGTAACACATTTGCCATAGGAGATGAAATTTATACAAGCTAAAATAGACAAAAATTAACCATACTTTTACTTTTTTCCTTGTTATTCTAATGTATTAAATGCATCACGACCTTTACATTTGATTTCTATATTCCGCTATCACTATCATCATCTGCTTTTACAAACAGAGAGACAAATATAAACAGAAGAAAAAACAGTCACAAGTACATTATAGCTCAACTAGCAAGAGGTTCAGCTGAAATAGCAATTCTCAAGGCAGAGAAATGAGTGACATTTCAAAAGCATAATCACTTTTATAACTGTTTTGATTTTAGCACATTATGTATAGTTGATTGTGAATGTTAATATCAATAAAAGGAGACCATGAGATTTGAATATTTAGCAAAAGGAGGCACAAGCTAAAAAAAAAAAGTTGACAAGCAATCTTGTAAGATCTCCAGTTGCGTGTGTGTGCATATGTGAGTGCGTGTGCGTGTATGCTTACTAGCTATTATGGACAAGATAGCAAAATTTGACTCTTATAGGTATCTAGGTGCCTCAATAACGGGTTCCTCATTACAGTTCACACACATGATCACACATCAGATTACAACTTTTAGTATTAAAACTAACATATATCGCCCCCATAGAGGCTTGCTGAATAGCTCTCACATGTATTTGTTACCAAATAGCAAAATTAAATCTTCAATAGTCACATGAGGACAGTTCTGTGCATTTACCTGCCTTGGGAATATGCCTGTTGTCCCCAACTGCACAATCATTAGTTGCAGAGATAAGGGAAGAGTCTTACTAACAGAACTGTAACTGTAGCAGGTGTTTAATATCCTTGTAGTCCTTGGGAATGCATTCCCAAAAAGGGGAGTCTATATAGCAAAGTCCCTTTGGAGATCTATTCTCCATGCTTTACACTGGCATCACTCTTCTGTTCTCTTCAGTTCCCTAAAGTTATGAGAACTCTCTACCATGGGATCTTCCAGTTACTGTTCAAATAATTGCTGGTCAAACATTTCAGGCTGCAGTGCTGTTTATATTTTAATAATGTTAAAAGCTCCTGTTTATCTGTAATTGTCTACTGGTCTTGATCTGTATGTAAAGTCATCTATCATAAATTTGTATTTTTAAATTTGGATGAAAACTCCTTCTTAGCTTCTTTTGACACAGCTCCAATTTCATCACTTGCTGACTCTACATTAATCATTATGGGCCAAAACTGATCCTACTATGGCAGACAAGAAGAGACCCAGAATCGTTTCTGCTTAGTCAAGTGTATTATTATCATATTTAACTAAAGGCAGAAGGGACTTCCTAAAAGTGAGAGAGTAACACATTTTCTACAAATGAGTCATTGTTTTTTTTTTTTTTTGAAACACATATATTGCCTAAAAATCACTGACTTTAAGAAGAGAAAACCCTGGTTATATGGAGAGACACCAGAAACTTGTAAACATAAAACCATTGCCATTAGCTCCAGCATAAAACTTTGCCAAGAACTTAGTAGTCCAGTCAAATTTCAAGGGAAGAGTTACAAAGAACTTCCAGTATAAAGACCACACAATGTGCTGAAGTGGTTTCTGAAATAGAACAGTATTTAAGACCCATTGGGCTGGCCCTTGAAAGCAATGTCAAATATATACTGACATTACAGAAATATACTTACAGTTTATCTCAGAGCGTGTTTTTTCTTCTCTCACATTTCTACTTGTTGAATGAATTCTATGTGGTACAGCAACAAGAGGCTAGGAAAGAACCACATTAATGATGTGAAATTTGGTATATCAAGTCATAGTCTGGTCCATAAAATTACCCAAATCTGAAAGAAACTTCAATTTGCATAAAAATGGGGACAAAATACAATTTTGCAAATAGATGTTTTAAAAAGAGAACCACAATAGCAGCTCAAACAATGAAGATAAAAATATAAATACCTTTATCATCCACTTAACACAAATCATTTTTTTACTACGTAGAATACTTCCGTGACTAAATAAACACATGCTAAATTAAAGTAATATGTGCTTATTTGTAAATGCAATAATGGACTTGTCTAGATCCATTTTACATGAAGAATCAAGTATACCAAATATTTTGCATTTATTCTTACATCAACAAATTTTAAAGGGAAAGGAAAGATAACAGTGTTATGATTACATTTGCATCTATCATCTATAACAGTAATGACTGAATTCAGATGCCTTTTCTCAAGATTTATTCAACCTACATATATTTTGAAAATAATACTGCACACACACATGCACAGATAATTTAATAGGTGAAACTGCTTTGCATTTCAACATTTACCAGAATTTGAACCATAACATTTTTCATTAAAAGAAAAAAGTTCTTAATTCCACCTCAGTATCTTTCTGTTACAGGTCTGTTCATACATCCCCATAACACAAAAGGACCTATTAGTATTAAGCTCTTTAATTTGTAAAGAAGATTAAAACCTCAGGATTATAAATCTAACTAGTTAAAAGTGACCAAAGCACCAGAAGATTTATACTTCAGAGATCCTCAATACAAGGTCTGTCAAGGGCTCCAAAATCTACTGAAATTTGAAGGCATGATTTACAGCCATCCTTTGAAAATGAAACCTAAAGTATGTAAGGAACAAAACAGTAATTAGTTTCACAGCAGAGATGAACTGAAGACCTGACTGAATTTTCCTTTCAAATGTAATACTTCAGATGACAATACAAGAAAGTTCTATGTTTTCTTCTAAAACTCTCGTGCCCAAAGAGTCATGACAATGATACATTTCATATTGAAGAGAAAGAGATGATACAAAATTTTGTTAAATAAGGCCAGGATAATGAAAGATGCTCGTCCTGGAAATTTCACACTTTGTGGTCCGCTCACGTATTAGTACGTATTAGTACGTTCACCAGTATCAGGTGGCCGCTCACGTATTAATATGTGTTCATCTAGTCTCTGGTTTTTCATGCCACGGTGGATTTATTTGGAACTATTAGGAGCTATTTCTTTGATCATACTCAGTCTAGAAGCTTTACACATTGTTTTGGTGAAAGTGTAAGGTGTTTTATGAGAGAGATTAGTTTTTTTAACCTGTGACATTTATTGTTACCATTACGCAATCATGGCTGTCGAGAACAGAAGGGGAATGAGCAAAAATGAAATTTTAAATGAAGTGTTTGCTGATAATTTGGAAGACTTTCAATGGACATGAAAAAGCATAAAGTAGAGAAAATAGTGCGGGGAGTAAGAAAATTCCTCAGAGACCATGTAGAGTATGTGCAGCCGAGAAAAAGAGAAGTGAAACCCGTTTTATTTGTGGATTTTTTTGTGTTCAACTCCATAGAGCGACATGTTTTGAACAATACCACACTCTGATTACTCTAGTATATAATCTCTATGCATTTAAACTTTCATTAAAATATATCCAGTAGCTCAGGAGCTGTGTGTGTTTTATTGAATGCTGATATCATTCATGCGGTGGCACAGAAAACAGCCGGCGACAAGGGCTGGTAAATTTAAAGGGCACCAGCACACAAAGTGTTAAGTAGGTATTGCTACTCTATTATGATACTAAGAAATTCGTTTTCTAATAATGGGAAAATTTCACTCAACTTCTCTAAAACGATTAAATTAGATTAGAATTTCAAATAAGCAGAGTAGATTCTGAAATAGTTCTTATTTGAATTTGAAAAGTTGGATCTCTACAAGGATATCTTTTAGCATCACTTATTTGATAAAGACTATGTAGATAAACAATTTCAAAAATTAAAATTTAAGTTTCAATTTCTAAATATGAATACTCCTGTTTTCTCTTTAAATGTAATGCATACTAGTCATAGGAATCTTTTATGATGAGTTTACAATCAGTCTAATAAGTGGTATTTAAAGAAGTGATCATAAATTAATAATCATTCTAACAAACAGCATTTAAAGAAACCATTCACAATGAGGCATGGTTCCTAAAGTATTTTCTTTAAAACAATGTTGTAAAATCAAAGTAATTTTTACTACCTCTTCTTGACAAAAACAAAGCCCTACCCTTATAAATCATTTCATGTTTATTCCTGTTATTATGGTTAAAAGTTCTAAGATCAATGGGTAGAGGACAAGTATGTGGCTTAAACATGTGAAGGACATCACAGTTCACAACAAAGAATTCTCTGGACCAAAATAACAATAGTGTTACGTTGGAGAAATTCTGATGGGGGAAAAGCACTCAGTTCCATCTCCTGGCAAACCATGGACCAAGGCCAATTCCCACGACAGTCTATAAGTAAATTTTCACAGACAGTTCATATGCACTATCTACAGTTGCTTTCACTTCCCAGTGGCAGGTCAGTAAGTGTGGCACACACCATGTGGCTCACAAGTCAAATATATTTACTACTTGGCTTTTTAGAGAAGTTTGCCAACCCCTGTTCAAGGTCAGTGATTCAAGACAGGGGGCTAACACTGATTTAACATGATCAAATTTATTTTCAGGTGCTCAGCTTTTCTATGCACGTATACCCAAGCTAAAAGTAATACCATTACCACAAAAACTGCTAGCTCTGTAAAAAACAACTTTCTCCTTTAAAACTGCTAGGAAATTTGGAAAACATGGAAAGTAAATTTCTATTAATATTTTCCTTTATTCCATGTATTTTTGATTTTTTGGAGGTAATAACTGATCATAATAAAATTCAAGTGAAATATATTTTGTCAAACACCCTTTAAAAGTCTGAATATTCTAAATATTTTTACATCCTAAATATAATTAGAGTAAGCTATTATTTAATGTAAGAGGAATGTGTTAATCTACTACTTAATGGGTAAGAAATTAACCCAATTAAATGATAAAGTGAATAGTCACATACTTGTACTCTTAATCATACAAAAGCTTGTCTTGATTGCACTCAGTTTTACATGAAGCTTACAAACTTAGAAGGATAGATCATAAATTAAACATTTCTAGAACTTATGAAAGCTGACATATTCAAATATCTAGACATGGGAGCTGGTTATCATTTTTTAAATGTCTTGATAAGTTGTTTAAAAGTCCCAAATGCTTTGATCATTATTTTTATTTATTTTAATTTGTCAAACTCCATTCCAACAACATCAATTCCACTGTGATACTGTGTGACTTCCTAACAAAAACCAGCTGTTTTTTCCTTATCTTCACTCCTCAAACTGGAGGTTCTGAAGATTCGGGGTATATTTTATTCATAGCAGGTGCCCAGTAAATGTCCTATAAGTTGAATATAAATAAATATTCAAAATGGATTATTTCAATAATTTAATAGATGTTCAAAAAAATAGCTAGTTTTCCCTGCTACAGAGTAGAAAATTGCAATTAAAAAGAAATGCCTCAACTTCTTACATCAAAAAGGATGAAATGAAACAAATGTTAAAGGCATTAATGTTCATTTTACTTAGAAAATATGAATTTCCTTCCCTGTATACTTTTTCTTAGAGTAGCACTCCTCTATTTTCTTTCCTTTTATTTTATTAAAGTAGTTTTATGTGTACAGTCACAATCGGTGAGAAATATTTTAGGGGCAGGTATAGTAGAATGCATTTTTCTCACTGTTAATTCATGGATATACCTCCAACGTTATACGGTAAAAGAGGCAGTATTTGCAAAGCTTCCTCAGCCTCATCCTACATAATCTAAGGTCATACCTTAAGAGTGTATTTACAGCATAAACATAATTAAGAGGTAATGCCAGCATCTATTTCACACACCAAATTTTTTTTCCTGTGTATGAAACATTGCCTTTGAAATCATTCCCTAGGAAAGAACAAAGAACTGCTCTCCCAAGAATTTTTTATTTAAACTAGATCCAACACTATAAAAAAATTGATTTTGAGATGTATATACACATGTACATATAAGTTGCACATACTAATTGGTAAAAAATAGTTCCTACCTCAGGATCATCATCATCAAAATCATGGTAAGTGGAATGGTCTGGATTATTCACTTTATCCAACAGTTCAATTGCCAACGACCGTGTCAAAGGTTGTGTTACAAATGGGTGCTATAAAATCAAAATAATACAGCACAGAACACTTATTGAAAATCCAACTGAATGACATCATGACATCGTATCTTTGAAAAGACATATTTCAGGGCAAAAAAAAAAAAAAAAAAAGAAGAAGGATACCTGTAGCAACTTCTCAGCAGTTGGTCTTTTTTTCGGATTTTTGGTAAGTGCCATTTTCACAAAATGATGAAAACTATTTGACCTAAGAAAAGTTAGAAAATTAGACTTAATTTCAATTCCCTTTCTACTCATGATTGTTCATGTAAATAACAACAACAAAAATACTTACCACTTCATCTTATCCTTTAGTTTAGGAGGCTGAAAATTGCTTTTTGTCATTAGAAATAATGCTCTGAAAAATCAACAACAAATCATTACACAACATTTTAAGATTCCATATTTTACTATCTAATGCAAATTCTATTAAGCAAGGCATAACTAACGTGTTTATGACATTTTGAGAATATAAGCATAGGATCCTTCAACTGTAACACACTGACCTCATTGGATGTAAGTCAAACATTGGTGGCTGAAGCTCAGCAAGCTCGATGGCAGTGATTCCCACGGCCCAGAGATCACACAGCTGGTTGTACCCTCCTTTCCTCTCAACAGCAGCAACTTCAGGAGCCATCCTGAAGGAAATATTCCAGAAAAGAAAAATCTTCTGTTTATTGTATTTTCCTTCAGATTCCAGGAACACTGAACTATCAGTAAGTTGCAGCCTATGTAGGCCTTGCTATCTGAAAAATAAGTATTAGCACTTAAATGGCTCCTGTTTCCTAAGATCTCGATATTTCATAAGACCCTCCATCCTAAGTCCCTACTGGTGATTCCTTTGTTACTTTGTTACACTATCCACTACATAGGTCTATAAAACTTTACTCTTAGAGTAGCATGTACCAAATTTGTCCATACCTCTATCTTTCCTCCTCTGTACATACAAAACTCCACAGTGAAATAACATCTTTTAACAAATAACCTATAACTTTCTAGCTGTATCTCCTTAGCTCAATAAACTGCAATCTGATCTGTGTTTTCACTTTACTAAAACTATTCATTAAGGCACCAATAATCTTCATTTAGTACTTAACTCATGTTCACTATATACTTAGATGATTTTTTCAGTTTTATTAAAATGATGGAAAACAAGTGTCTGCTTTTAAAACAGTATATTTATTCAGGGGAAATTTAACCAATTAAGGAATTATTTTCTTTTAACTATAGTCTTATTATATAATTATGCCTCTATAAATTTGTATGACTGATTTAAATAGCATTAATTTTCAAATATAAAGTTTTGAATCTTTAAGAGTTTTGAAACTAATTGAGATAAATACCTCAATGCTTACATACCAAAAGGGTAATTTATCTATTTATTATATAAATATATATTTTTATTGTTATTTATATCTTTTACATTTTGTATTCCCCTTGGATAGCCCACCACCAATTCACCCATGATCCATCTCCATGGTCCCTTGTGTCCTTTTCTACTCCATTTTGTGCCCTTATCCTCTCCTTCCCCGCACCCCCCAAGTGTCTCTCTCCTATTTGGTTTCCTTATAGTCCTGTTATAAGTGAAACCATTCGATATTTTTCTCTTTCTTTCTGGCTTAGTTCACTAAGTATGATCCCCTCTAATTCCATGCATGTCACTGCAAATTGCATGTGTTTATCTCCTTTGAATGCTGAATAGTATTCCATTGTGTATATGTACCACATGTTCTTGATCCAATCATCTATTTTTGGACATCTGGGTTGTTTCCATACCTTTGCTATTGTGAACAGTGCTGCAATGAACATACGGATGCATGTATCCCAAAAGGGTAATTTAAATAGATAGTTTTACAAATATACATTTGTCTTCTGATATGATTTCAGGAAATCAGTTTATCAGGAACACTTGATCTTAAAATCACATCTCTCTGAATATTCAAGTTATCCTAAAAAAGGTAAATTTTAAGGTATGTCAATTATTACTTTATTGATGACTAGATTCTGGGTAGCTGGTAGAAGTGCCCTAGCAGAGGATGAAAGTGCCCATGGGTGATAAACACTTAATAGCTCACCCCATTAGATGCACTCCATTCCTTTATAAAAACATGAGTGAAAGATATCAGCTCATTCACCTCTATTGCCAATTAAGCTGCATGCTAATCATGACTGAGTTCATATCTGAACTTGTTTCCAATCATACTTACTGCTATAAATACATAATTTATTTAAATATTTTGAAAATGGATTTATTATTAAGGTAAAAAGTTAAGCTGCTATAAAAATTAAATTGAATGATTTAGAAAAACTTGTTAAGAACAAGCTTCTAAAAGCAAAACCAAAATACCTGACAAATGAGTTAAGAACATGCAGTAAAAACGTGACAACTCTACAAGACTAAGACGACTATGGACCTTAAAATTCCATTTGTCTGACATTCAGGTAAAAGGTAAAACTTTAGAGACTGCTATCAGTTGCTAGCAACTCAGGATGATGGAAGAGAATTCACTATAAGGGGGTCTAAAGAAACTTTCTTGGGTGGTGAAAGTCTTTTATCTTGCTGTGGTATTTCTTACCGCCACGGCATCGAGTTTCTTCTCAATGATCACAGAACTTTACACCCAGTAAGCCTAAATTTATACTCAATAAACCAGGCTAAAAAAAAGGTCAGAACCTCAGAAAGAAAATTAGTTACAAACTTGTAAAAGTAGGGTTGAAGCTAAAATAGACGGCATCAAATCCATATAGTGAGAAGACCCCTAGATTCCTTCTCTCAACCATCAAGGCCCAGCAGTTACTCCTCCTCCATTCCTACTTATGATTTACAGGACAACAAAAAACCAACACAAAAACAAACTAAGGTACATTATCATGAAATATCAAACTACTGGGCACGATCTGGGAGGGGGGATTGATATTCAAAGACCATGCAACATTACAGAAGACAACAGTGCAGAACCTCAAAAATTCCAATCTAGGATTCTAAACTCACTCAAATTATCAGTCAGGTGTGAAGCTGGATATGCAACACTTTAAAAGGTTTAGTATTCAAATTTCTCAGGAGGTTACCAAAACATGAGAAGTATATTAAGAAAAAAAGATTTGAATTCCAGGAAATAAATTCCCAAGGAGATGAAAAGTTCCAAGGCAAAGTGAAGTAAAAGTCCCAGAAAATAATTCAAATTGTAATAAGAGGGAAAAGAACTCCAGGAAGGACTACTATCAGAAAAAAGATAAAACAAGAAAAAAACAGAACTGACATAGTGTGGCAGGCTTTATATTATGGAAAATTATATAATGGTATCTTACAGAATTAAAAAATGTGGGAAGGTATGGAAGTCCTAGGGATTAAAAAAATGAAGCATGTTAAAGGTGAAGAAATTTGGGAATGTAGGAAAAAAACTTTCAAGTTAGCAAATGTTTATAAAGGATAACTGATACAGGAAGTATATGGAAAGGATAAGAAAATTAGAAGATGACTGAAGAGAACTAAAACACAAAATCTGTGAATAATGGATAAACCTAGAGATGGCAAAAGACAAACTAGAAAAGTTTTTCTGAGCCTTTTTAGTCTGTTGAATTTTAAAATAAAATGTTTTTTGTCTTTGATAGAAAGACAAATCATTATAAAAATTATATGCATATCATATCCTAAATATGAAAATGCGTGGTAGAGACTAGTGCTATCCCCCAGCAGATAAAGCAGACGAAGAAGGCCTCAGGGGAGCAGTAGGATGAAAGCTGTAGGCAGGTTAGGACTTCCACTGTGAACAATCAAGTGTGAACAAAAAAGTTCTGTTATCTATCAACCACTATATTCATAATGACTAGTATATTTGGCATATAGTAAATGGTCAGAAACTTTTCTGAGTAAATAATGAATAGGATAGTTTTTAAAGAAAGAAATAGGACAGTTTTTATATAAAGAAAACCTAGCAGGCAAACATAGTGAGAAAGGAAGGTCTGTGGCGACAACTAGTAGGACCAGAGTAGAGGCTGGACCACTGAAGACCCCAAATGCCAAGAAATATTTACTTGATCATGTGTACTCCTAAGAAACGTCAAAACAATTTAAGCAAAGGAAACTGAGTAATGTAATATTCAAAGGTTAGTCAGAATATGGACTGAAAATGGGAGTAAAGAAAGACATATAAAGGTATAAAAATACCTTTGAAAATACATGTGACGTTTGTGGAAGTAAGAGTCAGGTTTTTCCAGCACAGTTAGAAATATATCAAGGTTCTCCAAAGCTCTATCAATCAATCTCTAAAGTCTTTTCTACTTAATGAAAATTAACATGGTAGAATATTATTTGGTTGTGTAACTTAAATAACATGCTGATGACCATCTTAATGTCTTTTTAGTTCTAAAAATATTGAGCAATCTTTAATAAATACTATATAGAAAAATAAAGTTAGATTATCAATTAAAATACAATTACCAATATGGCGTGCCAATGAAAGACTTCCGTTTGGCAATTGTAGCTGTTATCTGTGCAGATACTCCAAAGTCAGCTATTAAAAAAATGAGAAATGTTGAGAAAAAGAAACAAAGTAAAATTATTTAAGACAATATGAGAGGTAACTTAAGTATTTTCATTAAACTAATATCACAGAAATAAGAGATATTCTTAAGCATCACATTAAAGTTTCTAATCTTAATGAACTAGCATTAAAATATCACAAAGTAATCAGCATGTATCAGGTCAAAGAATTCTCATCTATTCTCCTGCATGAATTAAGAGAGTCAAGATCACACAATTTTGATAAGAAAGAGACAGCTAAGATAATCTAAACTACCAGACTTGATAATATTATAATCACTAACTTCCAGGATCTGAAATTCAGGGAGTAACACAGAAAAGGACCTTAAGTAGTAAGATATTCCATCTGCTTCCTCATATACCTATGACTGTTATCAAATAAACCATTAAGTCTACTGCTAAACCCATCTAGCCTAAAAAACATTCAAACACAATATCCCCCAGGATCTTACCTCAGCAACACATTCTATTACCTCTATCAATCATTATCAGAAAATTTATTTTTATTATTGTTTACTTTATTGTTGTTATTCTTTAAATATGCTGAGTTCTAATATTTTCTACCTTATTAAAGATGACTTATACATTCTTATCACTAATATATGTAGATTTTAAGTAAAACACATGATTTTGACATAAAATATGAAGCAGCTAATAGAAGCTACTCACTAAGCCATCAACAGATAGTAACTGCTTTTCCCATATTTAGAGGCAGCTTAGGAAAGTTTTATTAATGTTAATTATTTGACATATAATTTTAAGTCTGATTACTCCTACTGATGGTTATAGCTCAAAACAGTTTTATTCGTATTGCCTATGGCGATATGTATTTTGAATTTTGATTTGTCTTAAGCAGTAAATGAAATAACGCATATCTCTAATGTTATTAAATATTCGATTTAATACTCAACAGACACGACTGTTAATAAAGCTACAATATTGTTCATGTTTCCTTAATGTAAGGAAATGGTTTTAAACTTTCAAATTAAATTCCTATTTAGCTTTTGAGCTCTATTTTAATCACAAATGGACAACTCAAAATTAAAGTTTGAAATAAAGAAACATTCAACTGAATTACAATTTTATATAAATAATACTGAATTTTATTTGAAAAGCTTATATAAAGAATGTAGGATTTGGGTAGTGCTGGTTTTTTGGGGCTGTTGTTTGTTTTCCAGTTACAAGGTAATTTTGCACGTATGTCTTACTACAAGTACATTTCTGGAGCTAGAGGTCAAAGAATTTTTAAAGGAATATTATTTCATTATATCTTTACAATAAATCTGTCATTTGTGAAGGGCAGATTTTATCCCCATTTGAGAGTAGAGGAAACAGATGAAGAAGTTACATAGGTTCCATGATGAGATTTCCATAAAGCTGTAACAATACTGCTAGGAGAGGGGAAACCTAGTTCTACAAAGGAAAACATAAACTTACAATGTTTTAGAATAAATTTGCACAAGTGACAAGATTTTAATTTACTCACCTAATTTCACGTGACCATTATCCGTTAACAGAATGTTAGCTCCCTTCAAAGTGAGAACATTTTTGTTAAAGTAGGAAACATTTTATCAGACCACACATGTAATATATTAAACATAGGCATTGAAAAATAATCACAAGTGGTATGCCTGAGATCTAGAAATACTTAAAAGTTAGATATGCCCATTTAAAATGTTCAATCATAATAGTCTTAGGAAATGTGACAATTTTTATAAAAATTGTTTTAGGCAATCTGACAATTTTTATAAAATATTTTATAAAAGCTGCTATTAAGTAATAGGAATCTATAGGTTATTTTCTTACTTGATTACACTAAAATGTTACCTTATATTGGCATTTCAATTTCTAGTACTACATTTTAAACTTGATGGCTATTTCCTGTTCAAAAGCAAAACAAACAAACAAAAAAAAAAAACCTCCCCTTCTAGAAACTCATTATAAGTTGAACCAGTGCGGGTGTGTAAAACTAAATCTTGCTCCTTAGCATATGAGGCTGTCTATCCTAATGTGTCTGTCCAGAGTTTGGGGCTATTCAGTGAATGAATAACTAGACACAGGTCCACAGAATTTAAAATGGTACATATATACAATGGAGTACTATTCAGCATGGAAAGAAGATAAACACATGCAATTTGCAGCAACATGGATGGAATTAGAGGGAATCATACTCAGTGAAATAAGCCAGAAAGAAAAAGAAAAATATCGAATGGTTTCACTTATAACAGGACTATAGGGAGGCTGGGTGGGAGAGAGACACTCAGCGGGGGTGGGGGGGGGTGGGGGAGGGAGGATAAGGGCACAAAATGGAAGAGAGGAGAATACAGGGGACCATGGAGATGGATCACAGGTGAATTGGTGGTGGGCTGCCCAAGGGGAATACAAAATGTAAAAGACATAAATAACAATAAAAAATAAATAAATAAATAAATAAAATGGTGCCTTGTCTTCATGACCTAGGAGTAGTATTTTGGCTTCTTGACTTAGTTGCAAAGACGGAAGCAAAGACAGAAGATCCGTCTTGAGGAAGCTCAAAGTTTCTGAAGGAGGTAGAAATACAGTCACCTTAAGGTACTGCAGGCTTTCTCCCCCTCCCCTTTTGCACTTTTAAATTAGAAAGCAAAAGTAAGCAATCTCTTTAGTGCAGAGTCTCACTAATTATGTAAATATAGGCTTAGGAAGAGAAAGAGGAAACTTCATCCCCTAAAAGAGAGAACAGAAGCCTGTACCACCTGATATTACTGAAATAATGGTAATGGGAGAAATGAAAAAAGGGGAGAGAAGGAACTAGAGCAGGGATTTTTAACTTGACGTAGGCTCTTGTTATCTAGACTGCTGCCACAGTCCTCATTTCAGTTTGGTCTTTCCCTAGCCAAATTCATTTTCCTAATTACAGTTCTTATCACATTACCTGCACCAATGACCTTTGATTGGTCCCTCCTTCCTTCTTACCTACTTCCTTCTTTCCTTCCCTCTTTACATTTATCCATCCATACATCCCTTTTCCCTGAAAGACTACTAGCAACCAGGCACTATTTTGAGCTCTGGTGCTACAGTAAAAAATAGGATTAAATTTCAGCTCTCATAAAGTTTATGCCCCACTAAGAGAGAAAGGAAATTGAAAAATGAATGAACACACACACACACACACACACACACACACACACACACACACACACACGAGTGAATGAACCAACAAATGATTCAAAGCCAGGCAGAGGTAAATATTCTGAAGACAGAGGAGGGGGGGAGGGCTCTCTATGGCAGGATATCTGAGTAGACATGAAGTGAGGGTGCAGAATTATGCCAAAGTCTGGGAGAACATTGTTCCAGGAAGAGGAAAGAGCAAAGACAAAGCCCTGGGGCCACAATACACTGGCTGTATTCCAGGAACAATAAGTTTAGTGTGGCTGAGCAGAATGAGTAGAATGAGCAGAGGAGAGTGAGATGAAGCCACTCAAGGGTCAGATGTGCATAAACTGGTAGGTCATGGTAAAAACATCAGGAACCGGGATTTTATACTGATTAGAATGGGAAGCCAATGGCGGTTTATAAGCCAGAGAATGAATACATCTGGTTTTTAAAGATCACTTGGTTGCGAGTGGGAAAAGTGACTATAGAACCACTCAAGAACAGGAGTAGGGAGATCAGTCAGAAAACTGACAGAAGTTCAGGTAAGATATAATACAATGGTGGCTTACACAAGGGTAGAAGTACTGGTGACAGAAACCACACAATTAGGCCCAAACTCTGCAATGGAGAGCAAACCACCTCACCAACCCCATCTTCCTTTACTCTTGGCCATTTTTTCTCTTCAATAACATGGTGCAACTTCTATGCTCCCTGTTCCACATTATCTGGCCTGTGTTATCTCTGTTCACACTATTCCCTGTTTGGAAAGCACCTCAGCCTCCACTGCTGACAAAAGCCTGTGAACCCTTTTAGATCACTTTAGTGCCTATTGCAGATTTACTCATCTTCTCATGATATCAAGTACTTGAACTCCAAAGCTCTTTGCTTATGCCTTTTAAGTGGCTTGTGAAAACCACTTAAAGCAGAGAATCTCTGCAGGTGATATGAGAGTCCGCTGAAATCTCATGCAAAATTTGAAGGCATGTGCTTAAGGGCTTTTATGATGAGGAGTCCAAAGCTTTCATCAGAGCGCATGATTAAAAAAATAAAAACCTCATGCTCAAAAAAGCTTCAGGAAACAAGAGAGAATGAGAAATGGGAGGGAAGATAAACAAGGAAGAATGGGAAAGAGTGAAAAGGTAACTATCTGACTTGGGGAAATGATGGTATTTTTAGAAACCACCACAAGAGTCTTGCCCAGCACCTGCTCTCCTCCCCAGTTAAATGAAGGACCACTGAAGATGTTGAGGTTCAATTTATCTGCTTTGATACATTACTGAGAGTTCCTTAAGAGCCAAAGTGCATAGTAGTAGACTACTGGGCCTTTAGTGGTAGGTAAAGTATGAAAACATATATTTGCATAAGTTTGAATCTATAACCCCTAAAGCAAATACAGTGTTTTGTTTTTAACCCTTGTGCGCAGGGGTTCAAGTCTCAGCTATCAAGCTATTACCAGCCACTGCAGCTTGAGTGTAATCCTCAGCCAGGGAGCTAACCCTCACGGCCCAGCAGACCTCTCCTGTCTCACCCGCTGCTCCCCTCAGCAGTATATTTCGGTAAGTGTGCCTGTTTTGCTCCCTGCTCTGTCTCTGGTGAATCCTCTCACTCCCACACCTCTGGCCTACACACCAGTTCTTGTATGCATAAACAAAGATAAAATCTTAAAAAAAATAAGGCAACAACAAAAAACAAATAGTTTGTAAACCAACATTACCTCAATAAACGTAATAAGGAAAAAAAAGACTGCCAAAGTTAACTACAATATTCATAACATGTAACTCTCTGAAAGCTGCGATTTTATTGAAGCTATGAAACTTACTTGCATTTTATAACAACTACAATAAGCTAAAATGGGTAATTAAAACAATTTACAATTGTACACTTTAAAAAGGATAAATTTTGTGATATGTGAACTGTATTGCAAAGAAGCTGCTATTGAGAAAAATTAACAAAACCCTTTAAAAATCACTCAATTTTACCACTGTAACATATTTCAGATAGCAAATTTACCTAATAGAATAATCAAGACAAGTTTGATCAACAGTTTGAGAAGCATAACTAAAAATAAAGGATCATTATGGTTAAACATAATATGTGTGTGTGTTATATACCTTTATATCTCTGTGCATTTTCCCTTTACTGTGAAGATAGTATAATCCCTGGAGTTTCAAAAAGACAGAAAAAATAAAAGTGTTTTATTAAAGAGCACATGTTAGTATTTAAATTGATCTGAGTAGTATTCTTTGTTTTTTATTTACTCATTACAGAAAGTACAGTGCCGTAATTAATTTATTTTATGGAAATATTCTAAAAGACAATTAAAACTGTATTAATATTCATCAGTTTACCAAATTAGAATATTTAGTCCTGACTTTACTTAATAGGTAGTGCAAAATTATTAAACATTTAGCATAATATTTTATGTTTTAATTAATTTTGGATTTACCTGTAGTGTTTCTCTGCTAACATAGGCAATTTGCAGTTCTGACAGAGGCCCCGTTACTATAAGAGAAGAAAATTAATATTAATAAAATTAGTCAAACATGGTTTTCAAGTGGCAAAGTCTTACAAATTCCACTAAGCAATAATCTTAACATACCTAAACAATTCTACTAAAATGTAGGCCCGATGGAGGCAGGAATTTTTAAAAATATGACTTGCCCATTGTTGTATTCTCAGTGCTTACAATAGCGCCCGACACGGAAAAGTTGCTCAAAGATGTTTATACAATGAATGAAAAGCTAAAATACTCAGTGAAATTCATTTTTACATCTCACTGATCATTATTACCTCTTAAATGTTAAAAGAAAGCAAGGCCAAGAGGTTTAGACTTTTTAAAACTTTTTAAAAAACTTTTTAAAAAACGATGTGCAACATGTATTATGGCAACTTTTTAAAAAAGGCAGTATTTTTTCTAAAATTATTAGCTCTGTAGCTATAAAACTGACATATAATCACTACAAAAAATTCAAATAATAGAGGTTTGGAAAATAAACATCTCTTCCTTATCCAAACTATTATTCATCAAGAAATATCAACGGTTTGGCTTATAACATTGGTCAACAGTGAGATCACTACTGACTTTAAAAAGGTCCTAATCTGCAGTATCTTGGTGTGCTGAACATGAATATAACTCCGAAAATTTTTTATTAGCTCTCGTTTTGAAGATACTTCATATAATTCATTTTATACATTTCACCGTGTAAATTTATCCAGTAGGACTGCAACAACATCCTAAATCAGCCTAGAATGATGTCATATTGCATCGCATTGCATAATACCATCATGCACACATCATCCAGAGTTGATTGTATCATTTTCTGTTGCAATGCAATACTACTTACCACCAGGTGGCTGCAGATGTAAGCTGATGTCAGCAGTGCACTAGATAAAGCCCTGTCGGAAAGGTTGAGCACTGAAAATATTTCTGACTTTGTGTGAGACAGTTGAAGCTACGTTCCATAGAACCGTTATTATTTTATCCACTTAGGTGTGCCTAAATGAACAGTGCCTAAATGAACAGAACAGTAATGCCTCAAAAGTGTATTAATAGCATGGACAATTTCTGCTCTATTTGTGGGGAAGTGACATTTGCCAACCAGAAGAAAAGTATCCCTTCTCAAGTGAAGAAGGCATATCATCTTTACTTTGGATGCAAGGTTGGTGACCAAGACAAGCCTTGGGCCCCGCATATATGCTGTGCTACATGTCCAACACAGCTTTCACAGTGCTTAAATGGCAAAACCATAAATGTTATTTGCAGTGCCATGGTGTGGAGAGCACCAAGCAACCACATAAAAGACTGTTACTTCTGCTTGGCTCCTCCTCTTTCCAGTGGAATAACAAAGCAAAAGAAGTCAAGAATAGTCTACCCAAACATTCCATCTGCATTGAGACCAGTTCCACATGGTGAGCGACTTCCTAGTCCAGAACCTCCAGCAGAATATTCTCTTGATTCATCTGATGAGGACAAAGGTGAGTCAGTCTGTTCTTCTCCTGTTCCATCAGCATGCAGTGATCCAGATTTTCACTGTGGTGCATCATCAACCCCACACAGACTAACACAGGAAGAACTCAATGACCTGGTTCGTGAGTTGGATTTATCCAAAAACAAGGCAGATTTGCTAGGATCAAGACTCCAACAATGGAATCTTCTAGAAGATGATGTCACAATTATTTTATATTGAAAGTGCCACCAGCAGTTGGAGCCTTTCTTCAGACAGGAAAGTACTCTGGTATTCTGTTCCGATATTGAGGGCCTCATGAATGCCTTAGCAATTACTCATGACCCACAAGAATGGAGGCTATTTCTAGACTCTTCGAAACTGAGTCTTAAGGCTGTGCTTTTGCACAATGGCAACTGTCTTCCATCTATTCTATTCCTGAACAACTGTACAAGAGACAAGCAAAGAAATCTAAGTAGTAGTCTATGACTTGATTTTTTACAGGTATTAACCATAGGCCTATTACTATTGGCGTGCATTTCATGATGTAAACATCAATTTACTGCAGATTACAAAAAAAACTAGAGCCAAAATTAGAATTTGACTGTCATATTCGTGTTGAGCACATACAAATTGATAGGAAATGACTAATTTTATTTCAGTAACATGACTTTTGTAAAAATTTGTTGACCAGTGTAAATCTACCAAAAGATTTTTATGCAGTGTGTAGCCCATACAAAAATAAAAACACAAATGGAATCACATTACACACACAATTTTGAAACTGGAAACTTGTCTCATTTATCATGAACATCTTTTCACATCGATAATATTTCTTCTGTATGCCTCTATCAGCTATGAAAGACATTTAAACAGTTTTTCTTTTCCACTATTAAATCATTTTAGAATAAAGAAATTCATTAGGTAGGAGAGATTACTGTAGAAATTGAATGAAATTCTAACGGTGTAATCTTTGGCTAGATAGTAATTTCACATTTACCAAAAACAGCTTTGCAAAAGTGTTTATTTCAGAGTACTTGTGGCATTCTACCATTTGGAAGAAAGAAATCAACTTAGATTCTTTCGGGGACAGAGTTTAGTTTAAATTTCTAAAGAAAACCATATACCTAATTTCTGTGGCTTGTAAACCCACTCTCATTGAGTGAGCTAGGTGTCATTTAAGATTTCTCTTCCCACAACAATGGCAAATAATATTAAGCTGAAACCCTGAAAATAATACCTAGAATAATAGGAAAAATATTTAAAGTAACCTTTAAAATGTCTAAGTTCATCAACAGTAAGAGATGATCCCAGGAGATAAAAAAAACCCAACCAAAAAAATAAACCAGGTAAATATGTAAACTACTGTAGCTGTCTCTTGGAGGAAGGCCAATCTTGGTAAAGTAGAGAGCTTTACTTTTCTTCCTATACGGGCTCAGGAGAAAAGGCCATACATCTGCAGAAGGCTTGTTAAAACAAACTTCTAAATTCCCACATAAAAAGGCTTTATTTAAATAAAGAAACATTCTTTGCAAATTTTGCATGATAGATCAAAATATCATTTGGTGTACACCTGAAAAAATTAAAACCAGTAACCCCACAAGCTCTTGGGTTATTAGAAAAGAATGTCTCTTTTTACCAAATAAGGCAATACAGGATCTTCCACCACTCCCCAGAGAATGACACCATGATGAAAGAGAGAAAAAAAAAGCACACAGAAAGAAATGGAGGTCTGTGTCATATAGCAGCATGCAAGAGCAGACAGCAGTGCAGAGCTGCCAAAGAGGAGCACACTTTGCCATAGGAAGGTTATCTGGTGGAAATCAAGAGGAAATACAGGAAAAGATAAGGTTTATGGTTTTGTACAACCATGTTTAAATTCCCAACCTTCATGTTTAAGAACATCCAAAGTTCAAAATACAAAATTATCACTTCTTCCACTAACCCAGATGCTGATCAAAACACAGAAAATCAGCATTAACAAATTTATATTACTTTGTTATTTCTATCTGTTGGAAGAAGTGGAGTAACAATCATGAGGAGATATTTCTACAACATAAATATGCTTAAAAAAACTAAAGATGTAAAAGAAGGAATGAAAAGTTACAAGGATAAAAAAAAGACACAAATAAAAAATGGAGGGAGGTTTGAAACAATCAAATTAAAATCTGGAAATGAAAAATATGATCACTCAAAATTAAAACTAATGGATATACTAATCACAGTTATAAAATCAGTAAAGTGGAAAGATGATTATGAATATTCTCAGTGCTCTATTAAGGTATAAAAAGAAGAAAGCATGAAGTTGAGTTGAAGAGACATAGAGAGAAGATCTAATGTATAGCTAACCAAAATTCCAGAAGGAAAGATCAGGGAAAGGGGAGAAAATATTTGAAGAGATGGTAACTGATCACTGTTTGTCTTGATGAAATGATTAAATTCTCAGAGGTAAGTACTTTAAAGTCCTAAGCTGAAGAAGTATAAATAAATTCACATTTAGATACCAGAAACACCAAAAATGAAGGGAAAAATCATAAAAAGAAAGAATACCTATAAAGGATCAATAATGAGACTGACAGCTGGTACCAGCAAGTCGAGAAGCTAGAAGATAATGGGCCAATCAGTATCTTCAAAACACTGACAGAAAACATCTGTCAACCTAGAAAATACTTGTCTATGCCCACTTAAATCATCATCTAAGAACGGGTGTCGAAGACTGACAGTTTATCACGAAAAGGCCTTGGTGAAAGAACTTTAGGAAGAAAAATCAATCTGTAAGTGGGTAAACAGTCCAAATTACAATAAAAAGGAGGGAATTAGATTTTTGAATTTATAAAAGAAATCACAAGCCTTTAGAAATACTGTGTGTTCTACAAGGCAAAATAATGCCAAATATATCTTAACTTTTACTGAATCTTTGAAATCAAAATGCCATAAATTAAAAAAAAAATCACAAAGACCAGATACACTTAATAAAAAATATGAGAGAAGAAATAACTTTCCATAAAGCAGCAATGTTTTCCTGCTCTGCATTTGGCTTTCAAGGCTCCCATATGGGACTTCAACTGCTCCACAAATAGAAACCTCCAGACAAATAAGAGTGGTCACACATGGCACACCATCAGGTCAGTGCTTATGGCTCATCTCCTAGAATATACTTTTCCCTATTTTTTCCTACCCAACATTTACTTTCTTTTAAAGAAAGATTTTAAACTTGTGTTCTTCATTAAGTCTTCTAAAACAATGCTAGAAAATCTATCCTGTCCCTTTTTCTAGCCCAACTACAATTAGTAACACATTAAATTATTATGATAACCTTTATGTTAAGTAAAACCTTTACCAAGAAGATATAATTACTGCTGTGAAATAGAAACAGTAGAATTCCTACCCAGTCTTTTAACATCTGCTTTATTATAATCAGGCCCTAAAATAATTGAAGAAGTCCCAAAATAAAAATATGAGGCCAAATACTATATGAAAAAAGTGAGGGAATTTTTCCAAATTATTTTCACAGGAAATTGTCATCATAAATTATTAGATGTTATTTTACCTCACATTATAAAAAGCACAACTCCAGCAAAAGAATAAACCTACTCTACAGTTTGTCTAAACCAGAATAAGAAAGACAAAGAAAAGCCAGTAAAGAGTGTTTATTTTGCTTTGCAAGTCTCTTATATACTCCACTGAATGTCAACGAAAAACATTTTATTAATTTTTTAATTCCCCAGAACTCATAATCTAAGAGAGTAAACATTTAATTGATGCTTCTTAAATACGTGAAAGAAAAAGTGATTCTATGTATATTAACTCAACTTATGTTTCAACTGGATATTCTTTTGCTTAGAGCTAGACATCAAGACTTTACATATTTTCTGTAAGTCTGAATTTGAAATTTTGAACTAGCAGTACATAATAACTCATCTTTAAAATTAGCAAATAAATCAACTGCATATAATTGTCCAGGTTAAAAGCAAATGCTCCTTTCCCCCTTATACATCTTAAGTACCTTCATGTATCCAAATACGTAAGACAAAACATAGTCTCCTCAAAACAATTTGAAGAAATTCTATTTAATCTCTACCTATAAGATACAGGTCTTACCATGATAAATATCCTGTAAAGAACCACCTCCACAAAACTCCATGCAAATCCAAAGTTTATCTCTCCTAAAAAAAGAAAATGAGCATGAAACACATTTTCAACATTAAAATTATTCAAACATTTTATGGTTGTATACTATAAAGTTGAAAAACCACATAAATGTAAAGTGCTATCTAAGAAAAAAACTAATCTTTATGAGTAAATGAACTGCTTAATATGTGTTGTTATAACTCAATCCTAGGCTTAATCCTTAAAGTACACTGTACGCAGAATACAGAGATGTCACCAGGTACATCCAAGTAAAAGAAAATTTCCCTGTAGTTAAAAACTCCTCTTTCCCCACAGTTTACATATGGACCTCCTGATGGTATTGTGAAAGTTAAATATGAAATAAAAAACGCATACCAAAAAGCATATAGAAGAGTCATCAAAACAAAAGACAAAGCTCTCAAATTACACCTTTGATAGCAGGGTTATTAACAAAAGGTAAAATGTAAACTGTACTTACATGTCTAGATTCTTATTAAAGATCTTGTTAAAATAGTCTGTTAGAATTAATCATTCCCTGTCTTTAGATATCATCTCTCACACATCCTAAGATACAATCATATAGTTAGGGAAGTTATAATAGTTACAATAGTTATAATAGTTATAATAGCTTGTTTCTTTGCCCATCCCTTTGTTCAATTATTCATTATTTCATTTCAAAATGTACCAGGAGGTGTACTGGGAACAGAGATGCCTGGAAGAATAGCCAGCACATGGATATTTTTTCATAAAGAATGAATGCATGAGTAAATAAAAGAAAAAACACATCAATTTGATCAACAGTCAATGAGCAATGAGCAGAAAGTAGTTTGCTGACTGATTTTGTACAGTCCAGGAACTAAGAATTTTTTTTTTCGTTTCTAAGTGGTTGAGGGAGTGAGGAGGGGAGTCAAATAATATTTCTCAACATGTAAGAATTAGATGAAATTTGAATTTTAGTGCTTACATAAAGGCACCATGACACTCATTCAGTTATTATCTATGGCTGGTTTTGTACAAAAAACAGCAGAGCTGGGTAGCTGTGACAGAGGCAAACACAGAAAGCCTACAAAGCCCAAAATACCTATTATATGGCCCTTTACAAAAAGGCTTGCTAGCCCCTGGAGTAGAATGTACTTTGATGGAGCAGGATATACTCCGATGGAGTAGAAGGTATCTAGGAAAGTCAGGGACGTTTTTGAGGAGGAGGCAACATTTTGAATTGGGTCTTGAAGTGAAAGTAGAATTCACCACCAAGAGACAGGGAGGGGCCTATGCAAAAGAATGAAAATTTGAAAGAGGATGTTATACTTAACAGAGTGGGCGATTTAGTGAGAGTTCAACACAGGCTACATGAAGAGACAGTGGCAGGAAATAAAACTAGAATAGGCTGGGTTATATTGTAAAACAATGCTTGGTTAAGAGACTACTCAATTTAGCTACAGCCTTTAGCTGTATGGCTTCTTTCATTTGTCAAAGTTTGTTTTAAAATGTGAAACCCAGGCCTCCCTGGTGGCACAAAGGGTTAAGTCTCAGCACTCTGAAGCTATCTGCAGCCACTGCAGCACAAGTTCGATCCCTGGCCTGGGAGCTTCCCACATGGCTCAGCAGACCTCTCCTGCCTTGCCTGCTGCTGCCCTCAGCAGTTTACTTCAGTAGATCTGCCTGTTCTGCTCCCTACTCTCTCTGGTGAATCTTCTCACCACCCCATACCTCTGGCTTACTCCCAAGTTCTTGTATGCATAAATAAATAAATCTTTAAAAAAAAATGTGAAGCCCAGAATCTGATTTTATTCTGAGTGCTGCATGAACAGCATATTAAACATAGAGTTATTATCAGACATGGCCCAAACATGGTGGCAGAGGTGGGCTTAACCAGGCCTGACATGGGAGATGATTTGGTTACATGCGATGGACTGTGCCACAGACAACATGGGAACCCAAGTTATCAGAATGTGAAGGTCAGCAAACTGAGACAACAGCATAAAAAAGGACCATGATTCTAGAGGTAAAACTGAAGAGAAAGAATTCAAGAAGAAAAAATCTGAAGTTACTCAGGATCTACAATTCTCAATGAAACTGAGGCAAGACAGCAGATGGTGAAGTATGAGCGAGCTAACAGTGGCTGGTTCTCAGACCTCTCAGAATGGATGTCTAGGCTTGGCAGAGGCGTGTTATTATTCAAAAGGAAGGCACTTATGACTGGTGACTGCTACACAGGGAGGACTGTATCCCTCACCTCCCCCCACCAACCTAACCATTATGTCCTTTATTGAACACTTCAACATTTCTATTAACTTGATTAAGGCTATCTTCAGTTTCTTAGAAACAACATTCAACTGTTAGTTTAAACTAACATCTCTGGATCTTTTTTTTTTAAGCGTCAGATGAGTTTTCTCTCCAGCTCCATGTTTATCTGGTTCACTCAAACCATACACAGGATGTTGTCCTTCTCTGCTAACTCTAACTCTTTCAAAAAAGAAAAGTAGTTTTGATTCCTTCCTTTGTTTCTAACATACATCTTACTGGTTCTGATTGTTTTAAATTCTTCAGCACAAACTGTGGGATACATGTATGTGACTGGAAACAATATACCACCCACATGCTACAGAAGTGGTTGTTGGAAAGAACCATCAGAGGCAGCTTCTTATTACCAGGGCTTTGCTTACAAGCTATGTGACCTGCATTAAGCGAGTTTACGAGTGAGCTTAAGGAATGTAGAAATATATTTTACTCACTGGTGCCATACAGTACTCTAATTATGTACATTATTTTGAATTACTATTTGGCACCTCCTTGACTTTGCTTAAATGAGGTATAAATGGCAAGTTCATCAACCAATATCCTTTGGAATGACACACAGGCTCCAATTTGATATGTGTAATGCAGGATTCCACAGCTTGGTTTCTCTGGTATAGCTGTATTTTTCCTCTATAACTGAATCTCTTCTTTGAGTTTTTCCAAATATGTTCTGGGGACTCCTAAGATCCTTTCAGGGGTCAACAAAGTCAAAATCATCTTTATAATAACACTATGAAATGATCTGCTCTTTGCACCCTCTTCTCATGAGAACACAGTGGCTTTTTCGGAGGTTACAGGATGTGTGATAATGAGGCCATCCCTCTGATAGCTACTGGAATATGTGGATGCTGTTCTTGTGTTTTGAATATTTCTATTTAAATTTCTAATGCGGTAAATATCAATAGATATAATCCACATAAACAAAAGCTCTTTGTGGTACTAAATAATTTTTAAGTGCACAAAATAAAAGGGGGTCTAAGATCAAAATGTTCAAGACTCCACTGCTCTAAAATATTTTCATATCTGCTGCACATGAATCTGTCTTTCATGAAAATACCTGTCCCAAGTGCTTCAGAAACAGGAAGTGGGAACTTCATACATCTTACAAAAACCAGTCAAATGATTGTTTTAGGGTCTGCTAGGATAAAATGAACTGACATGTAAAGGACCTGGAATGTGCACAAAAATGTAAGCTGTTTTCTACTCCTTATGCAATAGTTTATCCTATAAATTGCTCCTGGAATTCAGTGAAAGTGTAAGTAAAATTTATGGTTTCTTTTTTAAGGAAAAAAATTGGAGATGGGATTGATTTGATACGATTTCTCACTGAAGTCATGCTAATCGCCACTTCTTTCATATTAGTGCTCACTAACTATCTGATTAATAATTTATACTAAATGTTTGCTGTAGACTGATGAATGACAGTAAGGCTGTATTTTCTAGAAATCATCTTTTCCTTTCCTTTGCAATTGATCACTGCTGATCACTAATCTTTTGATACCTGTCCTATGTGGATAACAATCACATCTGCTAAATTTTCCATATGATGAGATGTAATTTACATAACTCTAAAAGTTTAGATTCATTTAAACTGTCTAGCTGCTCTATAATTATCTACTTACCTATTTTGTGCTTCAATTCCTTCTTAATAATGCTCTTCCTACCCTTTCCGATAGGGAAAAAATATTCTCTTTGGTAGAGAAAATGGATATGGGTATTAAGTTCTCTACTTTCTCACATATTTCGATATTATACCATCTTTTAGTTGAAGCTGTCTATTCCCCTTTCCCACCTTGCTTAAAAACACAATTTTCTATTCATTCTATGTTAAATGACTCCTACTTACTCACAGTCAGGAACGAACACACACGCACACGCACACGCACACACTCACACGCACGCCACTTCACTTTTTAAGACACCTAAAATACATTACCTTTATATCATTCTGTTTAGTTAAGTCCGGAATTATCAAAACAAGTTTAAATATAAAGTCTATTAGAAAAATAGCTTCCATCTATTATAGGAATATCTCTTTTGCGATGATGAGTCTGCATTTGGTTTTGGTCATTCACCAAACTATCTGCCTAACAGAAAAGAACTCGAATTAATCAGCTCATTTCATGCAATCCAAAAAATTATAAATTCTTTGTCCTTAGGTATCTGAATTGAAATATAATTAACCACTGAGGTAAAAATTCAATGTATCACTATTAATCCAGACTCATCAAATCCTTACTATTCTTTTCATCATTTCTCTAAAATTATCTTTGTAGCTTCTAAGTAATAGAAAGATGAGTACAGAGAAGAAAGATACAATATTTTCATTTTCTAATTCAACGTTTTCTTGAGCAGACAAGAACAAATAATGTAATGACTATTTCACTGAACTGAAAATCTTATCATTTTAATCTTCCATGCTTTGTAAACCATCACAGACTTAAAACTGACTAAGCAAACCAAGTTAAAATTACTTTGCCCAAATATAATTTAAAAAGTGAACTAAAACACGAGCAAGACCACCAAGACGAGCGTGTCTGTCAGAAGCTGACACACCAGTCAGTCTCCCTGGGCAGGATGGCCAGCCCTGCTCCAAACTGCAGTTCCCGGATCTCAACTTGACTGCGGCCTGCCCTGCTGACCAACTGCCGATATCTACTCCACTACATTCAACAGAGTAATTCAACTTAACTGTCAATACGAGAAAGAAAAAAACTCAGTGAGTGCCAGATGTTTTAATACAGGGTAACTTGTTTAATCTGAGCCAAATTTAGACTTTTTGATTCATTTTAAAACAGATATACCAAATTTAACTCATTCTAAAAAGTCTCAGGCAGCCCATCCAAATTCTTTCCTCTTAACAATGAGAGGCAGCACTGTAATCCAAAAAATGACCTGTTTCCTTATAGTTACACCTAAGGACACATAGTTTCATTTACGTTTTCCAAAGAATTGGTCAGTGAACAGCAATCTTATGTGAAGTATGCTTCGAGGAAAAAAAACCAACCAACCACTGTACAGTTGAATCAGCTTTAGAAGTGTTACATATGGAGTCTCTTCTTGGAAACTGACACTGCATTAACATAATAAAGGTTCTGAGAAATCCTGCAGAGAAGAGGAGGTGGGGGTAACAGAATGGGAGGACTGCTTGGAGGAAAAGATGGAAGAGGAAGAAAAGAAGAAGAAAGGAGATACAGAAAGCTGGGAAGAGAAGAAAGGAGAAAGATGAAAAGGGGGGAAAGGAGCAGCGGAGGAGAGAGGGAAGATGAAGAGAAACAAAAGAGAAAAATAATTTTTAATTCACTACTTTCCCAAATTATTTTTTCCACAGATGCTCTTTTTTTAAGATCACATATTAGCATCCCTCAGAATGAATGTCCAGAGAAAACACTCTCAGCAATCTGGTATCTCATCAGGCAGTGCTACTAATTTTTTTGCTTAAAGCAGTGGTTCTCAACTGGGGGTGATTTTGCTCCCTCCAAAAACATGTGGCAGGGTCGAAACTTTGGTTGTTACAACTGGGGAGGTGTTAATGCATCTAGTAGAGACCAGAGATATTGTTAGCCATCCTACAATGCACTTGAAGTAACTACCACCACTGCACGTGGAGGAAACAAATGTGGTTTGTATTAGTGTAAACAGAAAACTAAAATCAGAGAAGGAACATTATTAAAAAGTGGCAAAGTCCAAATGAAAAATTTTAAGACAAATGTACCATTATTGTGCAAGATGCTATCACTGGGGAAAGCTGAGTGAAGGGTATACAGAGAACTCTGTACTGTCCTCACAACTTTTATTGATCTATCATATCCCAAAATTAAGTTTCTTTTTTTATAAAAACAGACTATAAGTTAATGAGCCTCAACTGTAATCTTTATTTCATAGTGAAAGCATTCAAAAAGGCATCTCTAGTTTAAATGCTGTGTTTTCCTACCCAGCCATCTCTGACTCTAGAAAATTTTTTTATGAAATTCAAGAGATCAGCATCTCTCTTGTGGATTAAAACGTCCTATAATCGGGAACTCCCTGGTAGCCATGGGTTAAAGCTCAGCACTATCACTACTATGGCCTGCATCCAATCCCAGGCCGGGGAGCTGGCGCGGCAGACCTCTCCTGTCTTGCCAACTGCTCCCCTTAGCAGTGCACTTCAGTAAACCCACCTGCTCTGTTCCTGACTCTGTCTCTAGTGAATCCTCTCACCCCTCGCCCCTCTGGCCTATACCCCAGTTCTTCTATGCCAAAAAAAAAAAAAAAAGTCCTGCAATAAACCTAACTGAACTCCCTATCTCGATCTCCTACAGTCCCAAGTTCATCCTCCACAGAACAGTCTACTCAGTGTTAAAACTATTCAGTAAGTAAACAAGTATTCAGTATATTGCGGTCTAGTTAAGTCATAAAAAGTTCCTTCTTGGCTTAAACTCCACAGCCTTCCCTACTGCAACTTTACCCCTTTCCCCTTAAACTCTAATATGAAAGGTATCAGTTGTCTCCTAAGTATTACATGGTTTTTCAGGCATCCATTCCCTTTACCAGAAACTACCCTTTTCTACACACATATACATACTACAGCAAGCACTCACTGATTCTTTAACACGAAGTATTTGTGAGTCACATCATTCATTACTTTCTCTAATTCTACTACTTATATAGAAATTATATAGTGTATCATCTTTACAACTTTGTGTCTTACATCAAAATCATTATTGTATTTAGCATATTAAATTGCAATTATTTGCTAGTGTGTGTTTCTTTTACTAGATCACAAAATCAATCTGTAATCTAATTAAGGGAAGGACTATGTTTCACCTACCAGGTCTCCAGAAACCAATACAGTACCTTATATATCCCAAGAAATAATGTAAAAACACTTTGTAAATGGCAGTAACTTACAAATATGTGATTTTCATGAGATAAATTATATTCATCTATACCAGTACTTCAAAAGTTTATAATAGCTGACATGAGTAAAATTGTTTTTAGTGTATGAATCTGATCTTCTACTGCCTTATCTTCTGAGGAGAATCTGTTGTTACTCAATATGAGCTTTAAAAATTCAAACTGGAAAGGAATGTCTTAATTTTTCTTAATTTATTCTTAAAGGAGATGCTGGGCTAAGGAACACTTACAGAGGGCCTTAAGGTGAAACCATTCTTCTCTTAAAAGAAGCAATAGTTAAAGCTCTCCTGGGAATAAGGAATAGGTATCTGATGATTTAAACTTGCTGTTTTATAAATATCCACATGCAAATATGCAGATTAAAAAATATAACAAGCCAGGACTTTAAATTTTAAACTCCCAGGAAAAAAGCTTGTACGTATGTATAACTGGGTATGTAATAAAAACAGGCTTTCAATGATATTTTTCAATGATGTTGAAGAGGAAAGTAAAGAGGATCCCTGTGAGAAGATGGCTTGACATTCTGTTTAACAGAAACTCAGCTTCTCTTCTTTGGAAGTAAGCATAGCTATACCTTGTTATAAAATAGGTTTCTGGTCTTAGTTACATGCTGGTCATCTAATTTCTGAATTCATAGGATAAGTTTGATTCCTTGAGGGAGAGATTTACCAGTGGTCAAAAGTGGTTAGCTCAATTTTCTGTCTAAATCTGTTATAACTGGCTGTAATGGCAGCAACAAAGAAGAAAGTTGCTAGGTTCAGTATATATTTTCGGGGAGTTGTATCAAGTTTTGTAAAATCATTCAGTAATGAAAGAAAAAAATTCAAGATCACGTTCACTTTGAGATTAAATATGACCTTCCTGGGCTAAGTGATATGAAATACTGAGAGAGTTAACTCAGTATATGCAGAGGCAGTTTTAAATCCCAGTGCCAACAATTAGCACAAGTCATTTATCCAGCACTTCATTTTCTCATCTGTAACTAAGAGTGGGCTATGTGAAATGATCTCCTGTCCCCTCCAGCCCTAATACCTTACAAGTTCCATCATTAGTATTCCATATCCTAAATCCAAGTCAGGTCTTTAATTAGAGAAGAATCTCTACAGGAGGAAATGTTAAAAGAATTAATTGCTGTTCTCTATTATACTGGTCAAAAATTCTTTACAAAAGTCATGTTACTGAAATAAAATTAGTCATTTCCTATCAATTTGTATGTGCTCAACACGAATTTGACAGTCAAATTCTAATTTTGGCTCTAGTTTTTTTTAGTAATCTGCAATAAATTGATGTTTACATCACGAAATGCATGCCAATAATAATAGGTCTATGGTTAATACCTGTAAAAAATCAAGTCATAGACTACTTCTTAGATTTCTTTGCTTGTCTCTTGTACAGCTGTTCAGGAGCATCTCTGGGGAGTGTCCAGCAGTAGTCAGCCAGCATTGCAGTGGACCATTTTCCCCGGTATCTTTGTTCCACTGATGCGATATCTTGATGAAAACATTCACCATGTTCATCACTGACCAAACCACAGTTTTCAGGGAAGAAATCCAGACGGGCATGAAGGAAGTGGATCTTTAGAAACATATTGCAGCCAAGTTTCTGATACTGCACCAGCATGTCTTCTACTAGTTCCTTGTAGTTTTCTGCCCTGACATTCCCAAGAAAGTTTATAGACACTAGGCGAAAAGCATCCCATGTTTGTTTTGCATTCCTTGCAGCAAGTTGTTGAACCCGTCATCTGTGAAGAGCTCTCGAATCTGAGGACGCACAAAAACTCCCTCTTTAATCTTTGCTTCACTGAGTTGAGGAAATTTTTTATGCAGGTATCGGAAAGCTGGCGAGGTCCGGTCCATGGCTTTCACGAAATTCTTCACCAAACGTAGTTTGATGTGAAGGGGCGGTAGCAGGATTTTGTGAGCCTCGACCAGAGCTGGATGCTGGATATTCTTCTCTCCAACTGCTACATTTTGTCTGCGAGTCCGTTCCTTCCGCAAGTAGTGCAATTCACGTGCTCGGCTCTCCCACTCACATAAGAAAAACATGTATTTTTTTCTATCCCTGCTGCAGTCCCATTAAAAGGGCCAACTAGCTTCAAATCCCCACAGACATGCCACCTGCACTTGTTATACTCAGTGGAATTCAGTAGCTGCTTTATCGTACGTCTCTTTCATGTGGACAGCATGCACTACTGGAATAGATGGAAGATGGTTTCCATTGTGCAAAAGCACAGCCTTAAGACTCAGTTTCGAAGAGTCTAGAAATAGCCTCCATTTTTGTGGGCCATGAGTAATTGCTTAGGCATTCATGAGGCCCTCAATATCGGAACAGAATACCAGAGTACTTTCCTGTCTGAAGAAAGGCTCCAACTGCTGGTGGCACTTTCAATATAAAATAATTGTGACATCATCTGCAGAAGATTCCATTGTTGGAGTCTTAATCCTAGCAATTCTGCCTTGTTCTTGGATAAATCCAACTCACGAACCAGGTCATTGAGTTCTTCCTGTGTTAGTCTGTGTGGGGTTGATGATGCACCACAGTGAAAATCTGGATCACTGCATGCTGATGGAACAGGAGAAGAACAGATTGACTCACCTTTGTCCTCATCAGATGAATCAAGAGAATATTCTGCTGGAGGTTCTGGACTAGGAAGTCGCTCACCATGTGGAACTGGTCTCAATGCAGATGGAATGTTTGGGTAGACTATTCTTGACTTCTTTTGCTTTGTTATTCCACTGGAAAGAGGAGGAGCCAAGCAGAAGTAACAGTCTTTTATGTGGTTGCTTGGTGCTCTCCACACCATGGCACTGCAAATAACATTTATGGTTTTGCCATTTAAGCACTGTGAAAGCTGTGTTGGACATGTAGCACAGCATATATGCGGGGCCCAAGGCTTGTCTTGGTCACCAACCTTGCATCCAAAGTAAAGATGATATGCCTTCTTCACTTGAGAAAGGATACTTTTCTTCTGGTTGGCAAATGTCACTTCCCCACAAATAGAGCAGAAATTGTCCATGCTATTAATACACTTTTGAGGCATTACTGTTCTGTTCATTTAGGCACTGTTCATTTAGGCACACCTAAGTGGATAAAATTATAATGGTTCTATGGAACGTAGCTTCAACTGTCTCACACAAAGTCGGAAATATTTTCAGTGCTCAACCTTTCCGACAGGGCTTTATCTAGTGCACTGCTGACATCAGCTTACATCTGCAGCCACCTGGCAGTAGTATTGCATTGCAACAGAAAATGATACAATCAACTCTGGATGATGTGTGCATGATGGTATTATGCAATGTGATGCAATATGACATCATTCTAGGCTGATTTAGGATGTTGTTGCAGTCCTACTGGATAAATTTACATGGTGAAATGTATAAAATGAATTATATGAAATATCTTCAAAACGAGATCTAATAAAAATTTTTCAGGGTTATATTCATGTTCAGCACACCAAGACACTACAGATTAGGGCCTTTTAAAGTCAGTAACAATCTCACTGTTGACCAGTGTTATACTACCATTTGTTTTCATCTCACTTTTATCACCTACACTAGTTACAGAGTAAAATCATTTATTTATAATAGTTATCTCCATTTTAGATAGTATACCAAATGAAAACAGCTGTACTGAAAAAATGGCCCTAATTTTGTCTGCTTTATAGATAATTTTGCTCTTTGTATTATTATAATGTAGATTAAAACAAAAGCACCCTTTTAACTTTAAAAGAATTCATTAAACTATCCACAACACGTAAATCTTTGTACTTTTCTGTATGTACATTAAGCTTCAAATGAGTTTACTTTAAAAGGACATTCAAAATAGTCGGATAACACATTTCCTGAAATCTAAAAGTACAATTTTTGTGAAGCATAATCTCAAATTGGTACATTTAGATAATGTCTAGAAGTGAAGGTTAGTTAATGAGTGTGTTACAAAAGAGCTGCACTGTATTGCCTTAAGTCACAGTCAAGACTTAGCAATAAAAATGGATAAAACCCAAGAGGAATTCTGCATTTGGGTAGGTAACAAAATCAAACATTTTGTGTTTCACCTGTGTGGGTTGGCTTCTGCCTAAGTAACTGAGAAAGCTGAATGTCCAGTTTGGTTTAGTATTGGTTTTATGGGGGTGGTGTAAGAGGTTGGAAATCTATTTAGTTGGTAGTCTTGAGCACAATATCACAGAAAGAAGTAGGACTCTACTCTGTCAACAATTTGAAACAGGACTATAAACTACACAATGTTAACTCTCTCAAGCATCCTACTTATAAATGGGAATAACATCTACCACAAAACAGAAATGCTTTGTACCTGGATAAAATGAGAATGGGAGCTGCAAATAATAATATCCTTAAGTGCCTACAGAATATTAGAACAAAACAGAAGATTTTTAATACACAGGAAAACATTTCCATTCTCCCCTTAGAATGAGCCTCTAAGGCAACTAAGTTACAATGTTTAACTCACAGTGCATACAGAAGTGAATGGGTGAACAAGACGTGACCCAGAAGTCATTCCCTCTGGAATATGACCTGGGGAACCAAACCAAAATGAGAGGAGCCAAATTCATAGTCTAAGTTCACATTAGGACTTAGAAAAATAAGAAGTTAATGAAATATTATAGTTCCTAGTTCCATGTACAAAATGAAGGGAAAGGATATTGTAATACTCTGAAGCTAGAAGGACAAAAGAATAAGTTTCTAATAAAAACATAAAAAGAAGAGACGTCACTAAATTCTAAATTCACCCAGGTCTAGAAAAGGCAACAGAAAAGCAGATTCCGGTCTCTAGTACAGCACAGGAAGACTAACCACAAAAGTCAGTTTTTACTTTCTAGTCCTTTCTGCAACAACATCCAGAATTCCCAATAGTGACAAATCATAAACTAGAATATCAGTTACAGAATTAACAAACAGGTGATAAATAAACATTCCATTCTTATGAAAAATCCTACCTTTAAAGCATGCAGAAAATTACAATACATGGTTTTAGAACTGACTTATCTTTGTTAAGTGGATCAAAAGGGAGACAAACAACATACCTGAGATAGCTTCCAAAATAAGCAACAATATTTGGGTGTTTACAGTCTTTCATCATTATAATTTCTTGCTGCACAACTGCGAAGTCTTCTCCTAGAAAAAAAGGCATGTTGAACGTTTAGTGGGTAAGAAAGATTTCCAAAAGAACATTGATTCCAAAACACAATAACACTATTGCTACTACTTTAAATAAAAACGACAGAAAATACAGAGATTAAAAAGTATGAACGCTAGCCCCAGACTGTGGATTCAAATCCCAACTCTGTCCCTTACTCAGCTGTATGACCTTGAGCAAGTAACTTGCTCTCTGTGGCAATTTCTTACTCTGTAAAACAGAAATAAAAAATATTAACTACTTATCTCACAGAGCTGTTAGAAGGACTAAATGAACTAATGTCTATAAAATACGGACAACAGTGCCCGGTGCACAGTTAACACTACGAAAGGCACTAGCTGTTGTTATTACTATGCCGAGGACATAGTCATCAGGTAATTCACTAAAAAGTATACATTACTGTTTCCTTTATTACCAAATAACAATTAATATAATTTTAGTACAAAGAAGGGATTCTATTTTTAAAGTCAGGGCAGGAAACTTTTTACACCAAGTGTTTTTGCAGTGCCAAGAGGACCGCATTTGAGCAGTGCTGGGTTACAGATGGCTCACATGCACAGGGCGATCCTGTGTTCCAGCGCCTTGTTCCAACTGTGCTGGGATGCAGAACGGAATTATATTTGAGCTTAGTCAGACAATTAGGAAATAATCTCGCTCCTTCTACACTCCTGATGCCCAAATTCTTCAAAAATAAGAACTGGCAATCCTATAGCAGTATCATGTGCTGTAAATCCTGAATGAACCCTTGTCATAGAGAGAAACAGAACTGCAATGAATGCAAATGTGGTAAACCAAAGACTAGGCAGAAAGAAAACAAACAAAATGGCTTACATTTAGATCAAAGTAGCTTTATATAACAAGTATTATATACCATGAAAAGCCCAATTAAATGTATGATCAGTGGCAAACTAAAAAAATAGAAGACTTCCCAAATGACTGCTTAAATCACAAGTGCGAGGTCATTATGGCAAGACATTTCTGGCCTTAGCATTGCCTGTAAATGTGATTGAGTCTTGAATAGCCCAACCACGAACCATTTGAACCTAATGTCAAAACCTACTTCACTTCCCCAGTTACAAGGGAATTTAGTAATGAAGAAGAGACAGTAGTACTTCACTTTTGTTACTTTCAACAAAAAAGTGAGTACAAAATCAAAGATCTCCAAAGGGAGAACAGGAAATTGTTATGCGTCCAAAATTTTAGAAGAAAATCAATGAACTAAGATTATCTTGACTTTACTTTCTAACAATCACAAGTCTTGATTTTTAGCGTATTAAGAAAAATTTAAGTTGAAAATAATAAAACCACAAGGAGGCTAATAATAATTTTCATGGCTCTACTTTAAATATTTTTAAAATTCTGAATTTTGCTTTTTGACCTGCCTCTCAATTATAATTTTTCCCAATCCACTGAAAGGGTTGCATGAAATCAAAGTCGACACAGTCAGAGTAAACCGGAGGAATTTCGTATGTTGATTAGAGGACAGTAGCTTGCTTTCTGGGGGTAGACCTCAGACCCAACCTCAAAGGGAGCCAACATTATTAGAACAAAGTCAACCTACAGAAAGCAGTAAAGAGAAAGAGGGCAAAGGGGCAAGGACGAAGGCATGTAGTGATGGAACTAGGCTACTAACACAAGCCTCATCTGCCTCTATAATGTTCAAATACACCTGTATGTCATCAATAAGCTCCCTCTATTAGCTGAGCCACGCTGAATTGGGGTTTCTGTTACAGCTGTAAGCATCAAAAGTTCTGCCATGATCTCTGTACACATCACAGCCCTATGACAGTGTATCAACGCCTACATGTCTATGTCCTCTGGGGCAGGATCATGCCTTAATTTCTGCTGTGTCTCTGGCACTTAGCTTGGTATCACTAAAACTGTTGCCTGAAAGAAGCTACAATGCCACATAATTCCTCCCTATGATGACTCCAAATTGGGAATATTTGCCTTTGGTTTAACTTCGACCACTTACTAGCTTTTTTTAAATACAATTAATTGCTTATTTGCTACCTGTGTGCTTTCTATTAAATCTGATTGAGTAGTTCTAAGTCTTCAACTACCTCCTTATCATGAAAGAATATAGAGAATCCAAATGATATGTCAGGGGAAAAAAGACAAAACTGGCGAGCTGACCACAGATCTGAAGCACACAGCAGGGGAGGGGAAGGGGAGGGAGAAGGGTCAAGCAGGAGGGGAGAAGAGCACAGGGCCTGCGGTGATGGGTCACGGGTGGGGGTGGTGGGAGAACCACGGGACCTCACTGAAGGAAGAAGTCAAATACTCTCCCCATATTAAAAACAGAAAAAAACTAACTATTAAATAAAAAGTTGCTGCTCCAAAGTGCATCCTTTATTCCCTCATTAAGTCATCTCCACACGATTACAAGAATAGCTAAATTAAAGTTAACCTTTTCTGACAAGAGGAAATCCACAACTTGATTTTCAAGGTAACTGAAAAAGGCAGATTCCAATAGAAAAAAAGAACAGCATTTAATACATAAATCTCCAAAGGGGCTAGTACTCCAAAGGGGCTAGTACTCCAAAGGGGACTGAGTACTAGATTTAAACAGCATAATAATAGATTTAAACAGCTTTCTTCAAAGCTCGAGAGAAATATATTCCAAAGATGAAAATCAAGGCGCCCCCCCCCACCCCCATCCTAGCACATTTAATTGGATACTACAGAGCAAGATGGCGAGATGACATAATCTTTCAGTTTCTTTCCAGTTTTGTAAGACTGGGACATTCTGATAAAATTTTTAGACATTAAAGTGGAAAATGCACCTTCCAGAAGATGGCAGGCCAGACACATACACACACCCCTGACTGAGAAAAACAGGCAGACTGGCAAGTACAGCGATCATGAAAAAACAACTCAACAGACAGAAAAACACATGCAAAGTTATCAGAATGTACACGACACATATTAAGTGTTCAATAAATGTTAGCTCTTTGTAGTAGGCTGAATTCTGGCCACCCAAAGGCACCCAGGTCCCAGACCCTATAAAACCTGTTACTTTATATGGCAAAAGGAGCTTTGCAGATATGATTAAAGATTTTGAGATGAGATTACCCTGAGTTATCTGGATAGGCCCCAAGTGTAATCACAAGTGTCATTACAAGAGGGAGGCAGAGAGAGACTTGACAATAAGAAAGCAAGAAGCAAGATGCTACCCTGGTTACTTTGAAGATGGAGGGAAGGACTAAGAATTAAGAAACATAAGGAATGCAGTTCTAGAAGCTGGCAAAGGCAAGGAAATAGCTTTTCCCTTAGAGTTTCCAGGGACAGCAGTCCTGCCAACACCTTGTCTTGACCCAAAGAAATTAATTTTGGGCATCTGAACTGCAGAACTTTTAGAGACTAAATCTGTGCTGTCCAGAGAGACCAAGTTTTTGGTAATTTGTTACAGAAGCCATAGGAAATTAATCCACTCTAACTATCAACATTATTATTGTGGCGGAACTAGCTGGTCATGCACAGTTTGTGCTCTCCCATGGTGTGGAAGTTACTGATGGCAGGCAATTACCCAGTTAGACAAGCTTCCAAGTTAATGTGAATACTGATGTACCCTAGAGGCTACTTCTTGCCAACAGAACTTGAACAAAAGTAATGAGTTCTTTTCCCACTTTCTTTCCCCATCAGTAGATTCTATGACATTGTGCAGTCCCAGAAAAATGCAAGAAATATGGAGCACTGAGTCACAAACAGAGAATGTCATCAGACAACCTGAACATCTGCAATGAATTATTATATAAACTTGACATGAAATTTTATTATGTTAGGCCACTGAAATGTTCTAGTTATTTAGTAGTTAACATTATCCTAGACTGATATAATTACTGCCACTGTTTATGTAAAAGGTTGTCCAGACTGTATTTGGTGCTTCACAAATGTTTCGATGTATTACAAGCAAGAGACTCAGCCCCTTTGTTTGGCAGACAGAAAATAAATGAAAAAGATAGATACAATGAAGAAGATGGCAGTTACTTTGGGATACAATACTTCCCTTTAAAGAGATATATTTAGTCAACTGTGTCAAAGCAAAAGAGGAAATTTGAATGTTACAGGGATGGGTCTTTACCTAAAAATTATAATAAAATGTAAATTCCCTGACACCTCCCAGGCCATTTAGTTATAAACTGATAACCACTGTATTTCCAACATTTCATGAAATCTGAACTTTTTTAAACAAAATAATACATAATTTTAAATCCAATGGATATTCAACTGACTGGTTTTTTGTATGTTTAACTATTTGCACTGTCAAGAGTATTAACACTTTGTGTGCCGGTGCCCTTTAAATTTACCAGCCCTTGGGGGCCGGCCATTTTCTGTGCCACCGCATGAATGGTATAAGCATTCAATAAAACACACACAACTCCTGAACTACTGGATATTAAAAAAAACTGTAATATCTCTCATAAAACACCTTACACTTTCCCCAAAACAATGTGTAAAGCTTCTATCAAGAAGTACTATCAAAGAAATAGCTCTTAATAGTTCCAAATTAATCCACCGTGGTGTGAAAAACCAGAGACTAGATGAACACGTATTAATACGTGAGCGGCCACCTGATACTGACAAAAAACACGTACTAACACGTGAGCGGACCACAAAGTGTTAAGTTTGTAAGACCTATGCTTCTTATGATTAACATAAATATTTTGAATTAACAGAGTATCCACCAGTGTTTTCACAAAATAAGCAAAAACTTCAATGGAATTTATACAAACACTATTGGTAGGAGATATGGGTGAAGGGGAGGCAATGTCAAATGAGAGAACAGCCTTTGCAAAGGAATGGAAGGGCGACACAATGTAATATGGTCGATCAATAGAACTGCCTATACACAAGTATCTACAAATATGTAAGATTTAAATAAATGCATGGATATTGCTTCCTTTCCCTTCTACGTGTTTGGATGGAGATACACACACACACACACACACACACACACACACACACACACTTCATTATAGTCTCCACGATCCCGTCCTCAGAAAGGGGAAAAGAAATTTAGTTTTCAAGAACATACAGAAGAAACCTGGTTTACTACTTCCTCAAATCAATGAAGCAACAGGGCACTGAGAAAAAAATATAACTTCCTTAAAAAATTATAAGTGTCAAGGTGTGAATAATGTAGGAATGAGCAGGTCAAAGGTGAAAGGGTGTATTCAGTCTTAATTTGGTAACATGGCTCTAAAACATTAAAGAGTAGCTAAGCAATCCATGAGTTAGCTTTGAAAAGTAATTATCATAAATGATGCAACAACAACTCTCTTCATGATGGCAAAAACACAGGGCAGCACTGAATAAACAACTGGGGGTTAGGGATCTGGTAAAGCACGCAAGGGAGACAGGAAAAGGAATCAGAAGAATAATTTCCCTTAAGTTCTGTCACTCTGTGATAAAGGATAAAGGTGGATAAAGCACCTCCTTTATCTCTCAGGACAGAAAAAACTAATGTCAAAGCCGACAGAAAAGATTCATAAAATGCAACTTTGGAGACTCATAAAAAATAATGGAATGAGATCTTATTGGTGATTTTTCACACTTTTAAATTTTGCTCTACAATTTAATAAATGTTACTTTCATGGTAACAAAACACAATTCCTGATTTTCTCACTATTAATTTCCCTGACTCATCTATCTCAGCATTTTTCATTTCTGTTGGAAAAGGAATGAGCTTCCGCATTTGAAAGGAATGTGTTTCTCCCATGAGTTGCTATTTAATCAATCAGTGTTAACCATCTGCATTTATACACTACTTTAATAGCTGGTGCTGCAAACAATACTATGAATGAGAAATAAATAATTTTGATTAAATACTATTACTAGTGTGAGAAAGAACAATGAGCAAAAATCAGAGGAATCAGATCCACAAAGAAAACATGTGACTTTGAGCAAACCACGAATGCTGTGCCTAATGCAATACGAAATGCAAGTTAGACTTAAGCGATTGTTTCCCCACTACTAGGTATTTCCTATGACGAAAGTTTCTAAAGTTATAAAATGTCTGACAAACACTGAGCAGGATTACTTTAAACATTCCTCATTGCTCTAAAGTTCAGACTTTGAGACACAGAAAGGGGGAAAAAAGGGATTCAAGAGACCCATAATGTAGACAGTTGTAATACCTTGTAACTTTGAAAGCGGAATGTGAAAGATCCTATCCGTGAGTTCTATTGTAGTAACACGTTCCATCACAAGCTCTCATTTTGATCTATTTTTAATTATCTTTCAAAATCAGTCTCTAGAGCTGGCAGTGTGCTATGCCAATCAGACTACAGTCACAGGAACCTTATTTCCTGAAACTACATGTTTGTTCCTTACTACAGAAAAATACTGTAAACACTTTCTCTGTCTCAGGCACTATTTTAAATGCTACAGATAGATTAGCTCATTTAATCCTTACTACAATGTCAAGAGGGAGTCACACCGTGTATCAACATTTTAGAGATAAGGAAACAAAGCTGGAGAAAGCATTCCACAAACACGAATTAGAGAACCCAGAACTAGAATTAAATTCAAGCCAGAACTAGAATTAAAGAACCCAGGTTTGTGTCTATGCTCTAACCTACTAGACAACACACTTAGCTCTGCAACAAGGAAACATTCTTACAAAATATAAGCAAACTAAAACAAAGAAATTAAATGTAAATTCCATGGAAGGTGGCTTCTGTAAAAATATAAACAGGGAATCAAATGCTTAAATTTAATTGTCTGATAACATATATTCGTACTCTCTGGGTGGTAGAATATGAATCTTTCTTTTTACTTTTTATTTACTTGTGCTCTCTTCTTTTATTACAATGATCAATAAATACATCGCATTACTAAGCTCAACAGTGTAACAACTCAAGTATTTTATTAATCAGAAAACAAATGACTTGATGAACAATAAGATTTTTCAAGTTCTAGATTTTTAAAGCAATTTTATGTGCCAGGCCCTAAGTTCAGAGCTGTGGACACAAATTTAATTGAAATCTAGATATAAAGAAAAGACAATACTAGAATGGCAATGTAGTTGTGGGTAAGTGCTATAACAGAACTATTTCTGCAGAGGAGCCATCTTGATCAGATCAGGGGTCAGGAAAAGTTTCCTGGAAAAGGCACTAAACTGATTTGAGGGAATGATTTGTGTATAAACTATTTCTGATTACAGACTATTTCATCAAAAAACAAAGCCACTTAATAATTAAAACTAAAGACCCAGCTTCAATCAAATGCCAATTTTTTTGACCTCATAATTCACTCATTTCAAATATCCTACTTAAGTTTCTTACAAAGAGTAAAAGAGTCAAAGAAAATAAAAGACGTCAGCCTATACAAAAGCTGCAAACTAGGTATAACCAAAAAGCTTTTTTCTATTCACTCCATTTCACTGTGGTGTATGTGGCCAAAAAGTCTACAATATTTTACTCTCTGGCCTTTAATAGAAAAAGCTGGCCCAACAATGTAAACCAGACTTGCTGAATGGATTTCTGCTCATACATACTGTTGTATTCACCAGACTCATCAGTTTACAGTGGAAGAAACCATCAGAAAGGCACTATCATCACAACTCCATACAAAATTCTTGCTTATCGTGGGAAAGAGAAAAGAGTGTGTAGTTAGCTCAGAAAGATGGGTTTCGTAAGGAGTGAGGGAAATACAAGGAAAGAATATAGTTGAAGCAAATAAAAAATATGGATTAGGGGTTTTATAATAAGCTACTTAAGTTGGATGGTAACTAATATGATATTAATAACACACAAATGTGAGAGTTAGCTCTACGAGAAAATTAAGATTCCGAGAAAAGAAGCTATGTGCCCAAGTTCACAGAGCAAGGGGTGGTTCCCCCAGACTCTCCTATGGTCACTCAAATCTCAGTTCTCTCCACTGCATCCCAGTGCCCCCTTTGCCCCAGGCCATTGTTAACAACTAGGAAGTAAACCACCAGTTTCTCACAAGTTAGCTCAATTGAGTTTAGAAGGAACAAAGTCTCTTCAGTTTACTCCCTCACCCATTTATTAGTTACCTTTCAGGGAATAATTGAGCAAGGTGTCTACAGGTGTCAAAGGGGTGTAGGAAAAGCAGACACCAGTTCTATTTCCCAAAAAATACTGGGAAAAACAAGAATGGTGACCAAACATCATTAAAATAAGACTTAAAGATATCCAGTGGTATCTTTATGATATCTTACAGAAATAAGAAATAGCAGGATTCAATTAATTTACCTGGTTCCAATTTTATTACTTTAATTGCCGCCAATTCACCAGTGTTAACATTCCGTGCCTAAAAAGGGAGGAAAGAAAAAACAATTATGAAAAAAGCTTTCATAAAATGCTTAATAAAATGTCATTTTGGCTTACTGTTTATTATCAATGACATAGAAATATTTATTAAAGTACAAAAAATATATCAACGAAACAGTATATTCTTCTCAATGAATTCAACATTAATTCTTGGATATATTTGTTAACATGGCGATAACAACAAGTTAATATTCACACACAGACCTTACTAGGTATGTGCCAGGCACTACGCTATTCCTGTATTAATTCATTTAATCCCCACAACAATCTTATGACGTTGACTTATTGCTTCCATGTTGCAGAGGAGGAAACTAGAAGTTAAAGGACAAGGCAGCAAGTGACAGTGCTGGGATTCAGTCCAGGTGATCTGACTCCAGAGACTGCGGTTCAGCATTACATTCGACCGCCATTCATTCAAAGGCTGGTGAAAATTTCAAATTAAGTAATTTTTAACTTTTAAAAACCTTAGAATGTGAAAAGCCAAGATAACTTGTAGCCATGAAAACAGGGCAGTTCAGTACAAACCAAATTTTATGGTCCACATATTAAAAGCAAAAATCATTTTAGAAAATCAATCCATTAAATTCCTAGTACTTACAGCTATAATTCTGTATAAACAAGTCGAAATTGTTTTCAATTTGTATAAAAATGGCAATAATTCTTTGTCAAATTAAAATATTTTGTAATTGGATCAGAATATTCAAAATATTATTCAAAACTGTTATATATGAACTGTTAACTGAAACTTAATAAATTAATTTTCATCTCAACCAATGAAGACCAATATATGCAATATACTGGTCACAGAAAGACCCACTTATTGACCAATATTACTCCTCACTGCAACACTAAGTTGCAAGCACAATTACTTGCTTATGAATAAGTAAATATGTTCAGTGAATCACGCACAAGGAACAATAGCACTGACAGTGGAATTCAGGTGCTGTTGAAATACAAAATTTAGCCCTCTGACTCAAAGAATAAAAGATCTCCCCATTAAAATTAAGGAAAAGACTGAAATGAAGTTTGCAGAGAAGATTCATTTCTTCACCAAAAAATCCCCATAACTAAATAACAATGATGCCAACTTACGACAGGCAGTACAAAACAGATTTGAGCAGCTATTTCAAACTACATTTAATTCCATAAAATAGACATTTCAAATAGATAGTGCTAGATTAAGTATTTAATCTCCTGACTTGAAAAGACTGTGTATATATGGATATGATTTATGTGTGTATGTGTATATTGAATGAAATAGAAATAAAATACGCGTCATTTTAAATATCAGAAGCATATTGGTAAAGGGGACAGACTGTTGCTGTTCGGGTATGCTGCAACAACCTCAAACATAAATCTCAAACACTGTCACAGCTACCTGTCTTTCCTCATACTTCAGTATCTTTTCTCTGTTACAGTCCTCCATAATACCCTGTCCTTCAACCCATATATTCTTAAGCTTTTCTCCAAATAAAACAAGATGAGACTATCAAATTCCTAATTCTCCATCTTATAATTCTGCCATGGTTTTTTTTTTTCTGTTTTTTGAAAAGAAATTCAGTTGTGTGGATGACTCCACTATGGAATGGTTGAGAAAATGTGAACTCATAGAAAGCTAGGATGATTATTCTTATAGCTACTATTTTATTCCCAATCGACCACATGGGGGCACACTCTCTACTAACATCACAAATCGCAGTGTCTATCCAAAATGGCCACTGTAAACTGGTTTACTAAAGTCAGTATGTATGGATACAATTTTTCAAAATTTAACTCAGTCTAGGATTTTCTAAAGGATAACAAAGTTTTAAAATTATGGTTCTTTATAGAATCCAAAGGGAGGGGGGAACCCCAGCCAAAATGATTACTATCTTTTCTGTCTTCTGAAAAGTTTTCCATTATATAACTTATTTACCGAATTAAGATAATTCACAAAAGTGGGAGGATTTCAAAAATTCTCAGGAAACACATTTTTAGACTTTTTTGGCATCAAAATTCACATTTACAAACGAAAGATCCTTTAGAGTCTTATGATTCATAAGAATCTTGGTCTTCTGGCTAAAATAAGTCATTTATTACTGTCTCTAAATTTACAAAGGTCAAAGTTACATACTGAAGTTTAAAAATTAATATCTCTAATGCTCTGTGACTGCTATTCTTTCAATAACCTAGAGCAAATTATAAGGGCGCATGGAATGAAAGCAAGGTAAATACTGCAAAATATTATGAATAAAGTTAAACATTTCTGATTCAGTATCAGTAACATAAAAATTTCAGACTTGCTCAGGGCAAAAATAATGAGCCTAATACTCAAAGCATCAAGACCTTGTCTTTTGCCACATCACTGATTTAACTGACATTCTTCAAGTGCTCTGAAAGTGATGTTCATGTTCGTGAGTTTAAAACTCTTCAGGGGTACACACCACTGCCTTAAAGACAAAAATGCAAATTCCCTGTTAGAATTTAAATTTTCCACTAAACACTTTCAATAACAGCTTTAATGGGCATAATTCATATGCCATAAAGTTGACCCTTTAAAAGTGAGCAATTCAGTGGTTTTTAATATACTCACAAAGTTATCACCACTATCTAGTTTCATCACCCCTAAAAGAACCCCCAGGTTTATTTAATGCATTCACTCCCTATTCTTCCCCTTCCTAAATAATTACCGATTTACTTTCTGTCTCTATGGATTTGACTGTTACCAGTATTTCACATGAGATAGATCGCACAAAGTATGATCATTTGTGACTGGATTCTTTCATCAAGCACAACACTTTCAGGTTCACCCATATTGTAGCATGTATCAGTACTTTATACTATTTGTTGCAGAGTAACATCCAATTGTATGGAACTGACCCATTTTGCTAGTCCATCCAGGAGCTGAATAATATTTGGGTTATTTCCACTTTCTGGCTATAATGAATAATGCTGCTATGAACATCAGTGTACACATTTTTCTTCTCATTTCTATTGGGTACAGACTTAAGAATGGAACTACTAAATCATATGGTAACTCTATGTTTAGATTTTTTTGAAGAACTACCAAATTATCTTTGAAAGCTGGCTGCACCATATTATGTTCAAACCAGCAATGTGTGAGGGCTCCAGTTTCTCCACCTCTTTATCAACATTGTTATTATGTGTCCTTTTTATTCAAGCTATTCTAGATGGTATAAAGTAGTATCTCATTGTGGTTTGCCTTGTAATTCACTAATGATTAATGACATTGAGCATCTTTTCACAGCCTTATTGTTCATGTAAATATCTTCTTTGGAGAAATGTCTACTCAATTTCTTGCCTAGTTTTAATTGTTACTTGTCTTTTTACTGCTGACTTATGGAGCTCTTTATAGATCCTGATACAGCTCTTATCAATGACTTGCAAATATTTGATCCCATCCCATTCTGTGGATTGTCTTCATTTTCTTCATGGCATTCTTTGAAGAACAAAAGTTGTTCATGAAGTCCAACAACGGGTATTTTTGGTTGTGCTTTTGGGATTATAGCTAAGAAACCACTGCCTAATCCAAAGTCACAACGATTTTCACCCTGTTTTCTTCTAAGAGTCTTAAAATTTTCCTACTCTCATTTAGGTCTATGACCCATTTAGTAAATTTTTGCATGATGTCAGGTAAAACTCCAATTTCATTATTTTGCATTTTGATATACAGTAGTGAAATACACCATTTCAATAATAAAACCCTTTACTATCTTGTGTGTTGTTTTCAGCCCATTTGTCAAACCTCTGCTTTTTGATTGGTAACTCCTTCATAAAACAACCCCTGTAACAATCCTTTCAGACTTAGAAGTTGGTATTTATAGTTCATAAAACTCAAATGGCACAATGCCTTACACCAGGCCCTCAAACCTGACTGAGCACAGCAAGTACCTCAGTAGCTTTAAAGACAGATTCCTGGGTCTCAATCTAAATTTGTTAATTCAAAAAGCAGAGGTTTGACAAATGGGCTGAAAAACAACACACACAGAAGAGGGATGGGAAAGAAGGCATAGAAAGAAAAACATGAGCAAAGACACAGTGACAAAAAACAAGAGGCTATTTTGAGTGCTTTGGGCAAGCCAAACCTCAGGTTGCCTCCCATACAAATACTCCCTTTTCAGAAGGAAATGGTCATCCACAGTTCCTGCTGAAGGAGTAGTTTTGTTTGCTTTTCCACAGTTACTTGGACTAAGTATAAGCCTACTACAAGGGCAACCAATTCATAGGAAGACTATCAGTAGCCAAGGTGACAAACATTCCAGGATACTCCTAGTTTATACCTATTGTCCTAGCAAAATTATTTAGAGTGCCTACTTTCACTCTCAAAAATACAATTAAAAACTTATTTCATCTGGATGATAAATTTCAAGATGACTCAACCAATAAATCGAGTTGACATAAAAATAGGAAATAGGCCCATCGAATTCTCTGAAACAGGAGCCAGCGAGCATGCCTGTTTTTACAAATGAAGTTTTATTGTTACACAGTCACACTCATTTGTTTAAGTATTGCCTATGGCTGCTTTCACAATACAGTGGAACAGAGTAGTTGAGATGGAGACCATATGGTCAACATAACCCTGAGTGTTTAACATCTTACCCTTTACAGAAAAAAGCTAGACTCCTGCTCTAAAATAACTGCATACAATAGAATTTTCTGCATTGATGCCAATTATCTATACATGGCACTGTCCAATGGACTAGCCCAGGCCATAAGTAGCTACTGATCAAGTAAAACATGACTAGTATAAATGAAAATTAAATTTTATTTAATTATTTGTATATACTGTAAGCTATGTAAATTCAGGGATTTTAATTTTTTTTAAAATATGAGATGATAAAACCAACTTTTAAGAACATAGTTCAAAGTAGTTAAAACTACTATAGATTTGTGTAATCACCACCATCTGGAAAGAGTAAAGCAGCACCACTTTCACCATTGAAAGTTACACTCTCCCCTCTCTCTAACCCCTGGAAACCAGGGATTAGTGGCTATGTGTTCTTTGCCACAACAGTTCTGTCTTTTTAAGAATTTCATATGAATTAAAAATCATCCATTATAGGACTTTTTGATACAACTTTATTTCACCAAGTTGATGAATGTATCATTAGTTTAGTTTCAATAAAAAGTGGTACCACTAGCCACTACCAGAGGAAGGAGATGTGGGCTATTTTCAGTTTTTGGCAAATATGAATCAAGTGGCTATAAACAATTTGTGTATGGGTCACAAAAATACTGGGATTGGGTCAAATATTAGTGTATGTTAAACTTTTTCTAGAGTGGCTATACTGCTGTTCATCGCCAGAAGCAATGTAATAGAGTTGTAATTGTTACACATCTTTGTCAGCACTTGGTATGTACTTTTTATTTTAGCCATTCTAACAAATGTGCAATAATATCTCTGATGGTTTTAATTTGCTTTCCCAATGGCTAATGACGTTGAATATCTATTCATGCATTTACTTGCCATTCTTTGGTGAATTATCATCTAGCTTTTTGCCCATGTTTTAATTGGGATGTTTATTTTCTCACCAAGTTTTTTGAATTCTTTATATATACTAAATACAAGTCCTCTGTCAGATACATGATTTGTAAATATTATTCTCTATGTATCTTTTGTAGAGTGTTACAGACTGAACTGTGTGTCCCTCAAAATTCATGTTGCAGTCCTAATCCCCAGTACCCTACAACGACTATATTTGGAAACAGGGTCTTTAAAGAGGTAATTAGATTAGGGCCTCCCTGGTGGCGCAGCGGTTAAGCGCTGCGCTGTGGAGCTGTCGGCAGCGGCGATGCGAGTTCGACGCCCGGCCAGGGAGAATCCCGCATGACGTGGCAGACCTCTTCTGCCTTGCCCGCTGCTCCCCTTAGCAGTGTATTTCTGATCTGCCTGTTCTGCTACCCGCTCTGTCTCTGGTGAACCCTCTCGCCGCCCCACACCTCTGGCCTGTACCCCAGCTTGTATGTATAAATAAAAAATAAATCTTTAAAAAAAATAAAAAATAAAAAATAAAAAAAGAGGTAATTAGATTAAATGAAATTATATGAGTAGGTCCTAATCCAAAAGGACTAGTGTTCTTACAAGACAAGGAAGGGACACCACAGATACAGACACAGAAAGGAAAAAATCATGTAAGAAACCTGAAAGTCAAAGAGAGGTCTCAGAAGAAACCAAGCTTACTGACACCTTTGTCTCAGAGTCCTGGTGTCCAAACTGAGAAAATAAAATTTCTACTGTTTCAGATAGCTCATCTGTGATATTTCGTTACAACAGCCCTAACAAACTAATACATAGAGCAAAAAAATTACTTTTAATGAGGTTCACTTTATCCACTGTTTTCTTTTATGCATTGTGCTTTTGATGTCGTGTTTCAGACCTTTTTACTTAATCCCAAGTCATAAAGTTTTCTCCTATGTTTTCTTCTAGACTTTTAATATTAGGTTTATGATACATTTTTAGTTAATTTTGTCTAAGGTGTGAAGTTTTTTTTTTATGTTTATTTATGCATACAAAGACTGTGCTGTAGGCCAGAGGTGTGGAGGTGGAGGTGAAAGGATTCACCAGAGACAGAGTGGGGAGAGGAACAGGTGGACTGACTGAGATATACTGCTTAGGAGAGCAGTGGGTAAGACAGGAGAGGTCTGCTGCACCATGGGGGTTAGCTCCCTGGTGGGGATCAAACTTGTGCTACAGTGGCTGCAGACAGCTTCATAGTGCTGAGACTTAACCCCTTGCGCCATCAGGGAGCCCCTGAGGTCTGATGTTTTAGGTCAAGGTTCTATTTTTTAAATTTTTCACATGTGTATGTCAATTTCAATATTATTTCTTGAAAAGATTATCCTTCCACTGTTGAATTGTCTCTCATCTTTGTCAGAATTAACTAGTTGTGTTTATATGGGTCTTCTTCTGTTTCATCTATCTACTGTTTTTCTATCTAAACCTTACCAGTACCACACAACTGTAATTACTACAGCATTTTACAGATCTTAAGGGTCTCTCCCTGGTGGTCTAGAGGTTAAGTCTCAGCACTATCACTGTTAAGGCCTGAATTCAGTCCTCAGCCAGGGAGCTTCCCACATGGCACAGCAGACCTCTCCTGTCTCTCCTGCTGCTCCCCTCAGCAGCGTATTTCAGTAAATCTGCCTGTTCTGCTCCCCACTCTGTCTCTGGTGGATCCTCTCACACCCCCAAGCCCACACCTCTTGCTTACACCCCAGTTCTCCTACGCAATAAAAAAAAATTTTTTTTTTAAATACTGTGATTCACCCAACTTATTTTTCAAAGTTGCTTTGGCTATTCTAGGTCCTTTGCCCTTGCAAATTTTAGAATCAACTTGCCTATATTTAGTTTTTAAATCCTGGTGGCATTTTGATTGGAACTGCATTAAATCTATAGGTCAATTTAAGAGAACTGATTACCTTTACAATATAGTCTTTCAATCCATGAATAATACTAGGTCTCTCTGTTTAAATTTTGTTATTTCATTAGTGTTTGACAGTTACCATCACACAACCATATATACTATTTTAATAGCCATGTGTGGTAGTGACACCTGACTAGACAGCACACTTTTTAAAAGTTTGAACTTGAAATACAGAGAATAGTAACACTGAGCAATGTAACTAAGTGTGAAAATGGTGTAATAAAACCGTGCTAGTGTCTTAGCAAGAGGGCAATGTGAAGCTGTGAGGAAAAAGAAAGATACAATGAGGGGATAGTCAGTTAGGAGCAGGGAATAAAACAAATGCACAGAGAAAACAAGAGATACTACCCCAATGTAACAGAATTCTAAAGCTAACTGGAGCTCTTAGGAACTTTTCAGTTCCATATCATACATATCTTTATAATAGTCTCTTTTTTTTTTTCCTTGAATCAACTTGAATGGCTCTTTGTTTGGAATCCAGAGATTTACAGATCTAAATTTCTAGCACTATAATAGGATAATTTCAAAGAAGGGGCAATAAAACAGATTGAGACTATCATATTAGCTTTCTAATTACCTGTACTCCTAATGATTGAACATACACGTGGAAAACATTCTGTGTATAAAAGATGAGAGCAGTAAGCTATATTTCAAAGTTAAATTTTAAGTTGTGTGGAATTTTAAATGAATTTGTTTCATATCACTAACACTTTTCAGTGGCAGCTGGTAGACTACAAATGACAATTTAGATAATAATACGGATAAAATTTAAGAGTGGCATAGAGTCTGGGAAAGGATAAGGGGCCAAGTAACCAGGTTAATACAGGCAACAGGAAGGGGGAAGCATAAGGAAAAGATTCACTTTTTTTATAGTTTTAAATTTTTTTAAGCATGCAATTTAAGAACAAAAATAAAGCAGAAGTGTAAAAACACTATATTTGACATAAAACACTAGCTGATAATTTTTTTTAACAGTACCATGGCACTCTATAGGCAACATAAAGAAGCACACATAAGAAACAGGGTGTGTCATCTACAGTTTAACCTAATTAATCAAAGTACTGACAGATTCTCAATCTCTGAAGACTTTAAGCAGCACCATAGTAGGAACAGTCAAGGAAAGCCTCACAGATATTTATTTTAGTTTTATAGTTTTCCATGAAAACATTAAAAAATTCCACAAAAGCTTCTAATTGAGAAGGCATAGATTTATGTGAGGAAATATAACTTGGCTAAACCACTCATGTTCTCCAGTTAGCAATCTTAGCATTTCAAACTAAGTATATTTAAAAATCAAATATCCTAAGGCAAACAAGAGCTCCTGAAATGACAGAAAAATTGTGTTACTTTGTCAGAGCATTCACTCCAGATCATGGTCTATCTCTTCAGCAGTTTCATAATACCAATACCAAACGGCCTCTTTCAGTGACTTTTGCCAACTTCCTAGTGTGAGGCAGATAAAAGCCAGCAATCTCTGTGTTGATAGCATAGGGATTCAAAAGAGAAAAACCAATCTTTGATGGCTACAAAATAATATCCTATGACCTTCTAAAAGGTTTGCTAATTTACTCAGAACAAGCTAAATAATACTTGAATAAGGGGGGTTTATGTCATCTTACAGCTCTCCTACCTGGAAATGTTTTGTCCTATATCTATCAACACGTGAATACAGTATTGCTCAGAATATGATAATAATGACGACAATACCACATTAGCAACACAAAAGAATTACCTCTAACTAAGCGCTTACCATGTGTCAGATATTGTGACCGAAGTTTTATGTGTAAAGTTCATTTATCCCACAATGAGGCTATGAGGAAGGCATTATTATGAAATTTATTCTTTAGATGATTTAACTGGCACTCAGAGAAGTTAACAAATTTGAACCCAGTCTGTTTTGATTCCAAAAAACCTACGGTCTTAATCATGACCAGGAATTTCATTCAAAAGAGATTTTTTAAAAAGAATAGTCACTATGCAGATACTATACACACTTATAACTTCCTAATACAAAGTTAGCAATGCCATACCAAATTCTACTTGTACCTAGATTTCACTTTTTATGAGAACATTAGTTTAAAATTTTGTCAACTGGTTCACTTAACAAATACTGAGCGCCAGGAGCTGTGTTAAGATGTCCTTTATAGGGACACCCTGGTGGGGCAATGGGTTGAGTCGCAGCACTATGAAGCTATCCGTAGGCACTGCGGCAGGAATTTGATGCCTATCCAGGGAGGTTCCCACATGGCACAGCAGAACTCTCCTGTCTCGCCTGCTGCTCCTGTCAGCAGTGTACTTCAGTCGATCTGCCTGTTCTGCTCCCCACTCTGTCTCTGGTGAATGCACTCACCACCCCACACCTCTGGCCTACACTCCAGTTCCTGTATGCATAAATTAATAAATCTTTAAAAAAAAATCTTTAAAAAAAGAAAAACAAATATATGGAATGGAAATTCTGATATGGCATTATAGGAATAATTGTGATAGGATCTTTAAATAATAAGGAAGTCAGAAAAGCATTCTGATAATAAAATTATGATCTGATATTTTACTTAATTTTTTGTTACCAAACAACATTTTTATTTCCTAACACTTTATCTGAAGCAAAATAAAACAGGATTGATTTTGCTGTGAAAGCAATCACAATCTACAATTTGAAAAAATGGTAAGAACAGATACAACACTATTATGAGTTCACATGCACACAAAACAACTTTCTGACATTCTAATAGCCAGGGTTCTTTTTTAAAGGATGCCAATTAATTCAAGAAGTAACACCCACTCATCAGTACTACTATCATAACATGCAATAAACCCATCTGTAAGGGGCTCTTACTGTGTGGAAAATACCAAACAAATTAAGACTGAAAATTGGTATCTTGCTGTTGACACATCTAAAATAAGCACATAAAATGTGGATTTTACCAACTTACACACACACACACACACACACACACAGTTTTGACTCATAATGGTTTTAATCAAGCTACCTGCTGATACGGACTATGAATTGACAATATTTTATCAATTCACAAAGTTGACCTTCAGGTTTTCACTATGTTGTATCTTGAAAAATGAAATGCTTATGAAACTATTCTCTTAAACAAAAGAGAAATTACATAATTTGACTGGACTACATTCCCATTCTCACTACTAAATTTGATTCAACTTATCTAAGTTTACTGCCTTTGTTTTTCATTAAGATGAATGTAATTTTTCAAGTATAAGACCATTCATAGCATCCTGTTTATCCATTATCATTTATATTGTGAGATAACAAAACTTTGCTTACTGAAATCTACTGTGATACTCTACACTTACTCCCAAATTTCAATGTTCTCATTTTTCTCATACTGCTCTCATTTTTCTCATACTGTTACAGAGATTCAGAAACCCAAACATTCTAGATTACAACTGGATCTGAAAATCATTTTATCAAATAACTCTTTCCATACATTTATTTTTTAAAAAAATAATAAAAGGAGAACCTGAGATCTCAATTACCCTTCAAAATATTTTCTGAGATACAGGTTATATTTAAAACCTACAAAGTTTTGTATCCATAACATTAGACTTGTTTAAAAAGTTTAGGATAATAATGTGCTCAGTGCACAGAATACATACATATAATTCAATATTAAGATATCAGAGAAAATATCAGGGGCGGGGACTATAATTATTTTTATACTAAGTGTCTAATACTCCAGAGTTTCCATGGGTAAAATAAAGTAAAAGACAATTCAGTTTGTTTCCAAGTCTTTAGAAATAGTTTTTTACTCAATATGTTTTAGCTCCAACCCCCCAATTTTTTGACAAATTGGTATATTTTTCATAAAACAGCTTTAACAGAAATATCAGAAATAGTATCTTCTTTTCACTTCTTATTAAGAGTACACTCTTACTCAGTAAAAGGATTTCTATTTCTAAAAATGTATAAGATCAGAAACTCTTAAAGTAGGGCTTATGGATGCAAAGCCTTGGTACTAATATAAATCTAACTTGAAAAAACTAAATTAGTAAAGCCTTACAGATTCTCAATACTTGTTATGTGTTTAAGGGGGAAAAAAATCACAAAAATGTCTTCTATGAGATATGTTAAGAATATATTACTAAGTTATTCAAAAACAAATGTAGATAACTCAGTTATCTGACTTAACTAAGTTGTGTCACATTACCAACAAATGCCTGGATTTCATTACTTAACACATTACTCTTAAAAACCTTGGAATTTTGCTGAAAGTTAATAAAAGAAATTATTCCTTTTAATCTTGCTAGGCGCCATCAGGTTATACAGTCACATGAGGAAAAATGTATAGTGTAATCTCAACTGAAATTTTAGTATTAAAAAAAAGCTATATATTACCTGACAACTCTTTCAAAGTGTGCCTGAAGAACTACTGATGCCAAATATAAGAGAATTCAGTAAGTTGTAGTCTATCAAAAATGAGAGTAAAACAATTAAACCTGAAATACGAAGATAAAAAGAAATGTGTGACTTGGTTAGTATTTGGTCAAAAACTTATTGGACGATGGTATAAGCCTTTTCTGAGTGACATTTAAAGGAGTACCTAAATTACAACAATAATAAACACTGCGTGAAACATCAATCTCACAAATGCAATTACACTTGTCAATATGCTCATACCAGATTTCAAAGAAAACTAGAGAACATCTTAAAAAGCATATTGTTCACCTTGTTCAGGATATAGTTCCACTTTATAAGTCAGTGTGAAGTCAGCAAAAAGAGTAAACACTTGTGGCAGACAGTAATACTTCTGACATTGTAGATAAAGGTTTTAATAACAACCAGCTCAATGCAGGTCAGGCTGGGATTATGCTAAAATTGGCAGGCTTGAGATGGTGAACAGCAGCCTTCAATCCAGTCAAGAAATGAAAGCATAAGAGGAAAGGCTGACTTCCAACACCTGCCACATTTTCTTCTCCCCAATAAAACAGAAAAGGACATGGAAACCATCCTGTTTCCATCTTTGGCATGACAGGGAGCCTAGTCTGGGTGAGGACTAGGAGGAGAAGAAAGAAAAGTTTACATTTAGCACCTCCCTGATATATGCTAACGTGGCTCATTTTATGAGTACTTTAGGAACTCATTAGTTAAATGAAAGGTGAGACAAAAGGTTTGTACTCTGGAAAAAGCTGTCTAAAGGGCCAGGGTCAGACAAGCTTGGCAAATGACTTCTAGAAATCAGAATCTAAGTCACAGCTTCATCACGCAGAGAAATCTGAGTACTTACACAGAAACTGTGCCAAAAAGTTAAGGGCTCCTGTTACAAGCATACATTTCACAGTTTATTACAAGAGACTGTTCTAAGCAGAGCCTTTGTTCTGGTATCTGAAATCTAGCTCAGTAAATAATATTTATATGGAGGAGGGTGGGTTTAATCTGATAAAAAAAAAAGGCATTTTATATTTCTAGGAAGGTTTAAAAGGCATGCTCACAGGAAGAAAAACAAGCTGTTGAGTTTAAAAACAAGACCCAATCTCGTGGCATCATAAGCAGACAATTTACCAAGAACTCTCATCTAAAACCTATGTGTCCCATTTTCTTGTACCCCATATACTTCAAATTCAGCCCTTCTCCCCCCAAAAAACTCTATTCCCCAGGTGTGATACCACCGCACCCTGCCATCTAAGTGTCCATGTGAGAATCCTAGAGGCCAACACCATAACCCTCCCCTGCCACTCCCCACCTCTGCATTCACAGAATCATCACTGTCTGCTGAATCCTTTTACTTCATTCTCCACTTCAAGTGTCACAGAGGCCACAATCACCTCTTTCTGGAATACATCAAATCTCCAATCTGGACTCTACCTTGACTTTAAAATCCACGTATCTAGGCTTGGCTCTCACTTTTATTAGCATAGGCTGCTCATTAATATTCCTTCATAAATTTTTAATTATCTCTGTATCTGTAGATATCACCTCTTTGTGCTCCTAAAAATATTTTTTTTGCCTTCTTGGTTCTTAAATGATTTTCTCAAAAGCTTGTCTGTTACATACCTTTTCAAATACCCAGCTTTAGGTTTTATTGACCAGCTTTTCTTCCCCACTGAATTCTTGTCCCTCCTCATTATTAACATTTTGTCTGGTATCTATGAATTTACTTTGCTTTATTTTTTTTACTTCTTAAGGGTTCTGAATGCTGTATCATTCCAATTTTTGTTATATCCTGTTCTTCAGTAAACAAATTTGCAACTACACACTACGACTGCAAATCCTGGTTTATCTATATCCACAGTTTTGATAATTTTTCACTGACATAAGTACTACCTAATTTTCATTGTAATTTCCCCTGTAACTATGAGTAATATGGCTGTTAGCTTCTGAAAGTTGGATGCCTGAGTGAGACAAAGTAGCAGAGACTACTTTTACCCTCATCCTGAAATAAGTAAAAAAATAAATAAAATACACTAAACAATGGTCTTTAGACAATGATTACCAAACAGAACACTACAGGGGTTCCTGAAAATGGAAGGCCCTACAGGGCTCAACTGTCTGTTTATAGCCTACAGAGCATTTCCAGATCTCAGTGCAGGGAGAGGAAACCCAGATGGAGTGCAGTGGTCTGCCCGAGTTGAGGAGATAGAGCTAGAAAAGAGCGACACTAGAATCATGGGACAGGATGCCAGAAAACAAAGCCTGCTTCAGAGACCTGCAGTCATTTCCATCCCAGGTTTGCAGTTCAGTTCTGTTCCCCACAAAGACGAGAGGCCTAGTACAAGAACTACCAGAGGGGAGAGAAAGCAATCCCCAAAGCTCATTAAAGGCCAGGAATAGTTTATATTCCAATCAAGTGCAGTAGAAAACCCCTTAAGAGGCAATGGGTGGAGTAGTCAGAAGTATACTGGGCCTCAGTACTAGGGGAAAATAGACCTTAAGCTACAAACTTCTCTGTTCGTACCCATTTAAGATTAACAATCTCAAAAGGGTACACAGAACAACACTCAAGAGTATTAGGATAGCCAGCAAGCACACAGGTAAAACTCACATTATTTAGAATCTAATAAAAATTCTAAGCATGGAAAGAAGTAGAAAAATACAGCCTATAAAATGGAAATGAAAATAAATCAATAAAAAGAGGTCTAAATCATAATTAGTACACAAGGACACTAAAATATTAAGGTTAATAAACTAGCGAATATTATAATGATATTCCACATAGCCGAAAGTAAAGATTAAGCAAGGTAATTAGACATATGGAATATAAAAAAGATCCAAATCATACTAATAGATGAAAACTAAAAGAACTGAACTACAAAAAAATAGCGTTTGATGCCACAGAAATTAGAGAAGCTAGAAAAGTAGTAAATAAAACCCCTCCAAAATGAAATAGAGGAAGACGGGAATAAAATGAACAGAACATGTGTTACCTCTGGGATAACATCATGCAGCCTAATTTGCAGGTAAACAAAATCTTGTAATGGTCAAAATTTTTCCAAATTTGATGACAACTATAGACCCACAGAAGAAACCTTAATGAATTTTTAGCATAAAAAGATGCCAAAAAAAAAAAACAAACCCCAAACAAACCATTAAGCAAATCATGATCTTATTGTTTACAACTGTGACAGAAAAATAATAAAAGCAAGAGAGGAAAATGACACATTAGTATAGAGGAACAAAGATAAAACAAAAGATTTCTGGTTGGAAACAATGCAAGACAGAATATAGTAAAGCAACATGTTAAAAGTATTGAAGAAAAAGTCAAATTTGAATTATTTACCCAGTTAATTTTTTTTTTTGAAAAATGAAGGTGAATTAAAGGCTCTGACCTAGCTGAGAAAATTTACCTCCATCAGCGTACACTCACAATTCCTTCAAGCAAAAGGAAACTGTTATCTGACCAAACTATGTCTTGCTATAATGGAGTAAAGAACATCAGAAGTGGTAAATGTAAAAGATTTTTCAAATCTCTTTAAAAGGTAAATGACTGATTAAAACAAAAATAACAGTATATTGAAGGGCTTATTACATGCCCTTACATGTTGTATGACAACAACAGCACAAAGGACAGAGGGGATACATGGAAGTATACTGTTGTTATAAAGTGATATAAAACTACCTGTAAGTTCACAGTGATCAGTTAAAGATGAATATTAAAAGTCTTAAAACAACCACTAAAAATATAAGAGTAAAGCTAGTAAACCAGTAATGAAATAAAATGGAACCATAAAAAAAACTCAATTCAAAAAAAGGTAGAAGAAGAGCAAAAAGAGAACGAAGAACAGATGGGACAGGTAGAAAACAAGTAACAAGATGATAGGTTTAAACCAAACCATATCAATAACATCTAGCTAAAACCATCTAAACACCCTGCAGCTCATGGTTCAATGGTGCAGCAGAGGGTGCCTGGCTCTGTTGCATCAGCTCTGTCCACCACCACTCCTGATGCAAGCAGGGTTTGATAGCCAGCCTGGAATAGGGTGGGTTTTTGAAGCACTGGTGGGAACTGGGTCTTGAAAGATACCCAGTTTTGAAAATATGCCCATCAGGTTTGAAACCCACAGACCCTTGGACCCTACAAGTCATAAAACACAGGGTAACAAATGGATTGAGACTAATTTGTTGAGACACTCTCTTCAAAACCTTCAGTTCCAGCCTTCAGACTTTTGTTTCGTTGCTTCTTACTGTGGAGCAGGGGCCTAGAGCTGTACGTTGCTGCTCGATCTTTTATGTCACCTGCTGACTGGTACCAATGTCTTATGCCTGGTGCCTCATGCTCTATATTGCTGCCTGTAGACTAGCACTGCCGGCCTATGCCCAGCCACTTCTAAGAGCTGTGCACCGCTTCTGATCCTCCAGCACAGCCACCTGAACATTGCCTGACTGCTGCTCCTGCTTCCTATACAACCAGCACCATCTCCTGATGCTGTTGCTTCCAGCACTGTCCATCCAGCCTCTGGCTAGGTGCTGCTGGCTGCAGCCTTAGTGACATTGCCTGTGATTACCTCCAGTTGCCACCATTGAGTTGGGTCCTGGTCCACCACTTATTGTTGCGCCACCAGTCCAAGTTCACAATGAAGCGACAGTGGCTTCTAGCACGAACAGCTTTTGGTTTGGACTACTGGACACTGCAGACACTATCTGGGGTAAGCAGAGAGTCACTTATGGTCTTAGAAACTTTTTCCTTTTTCCTTATCTCTCTCAACCCTGTTGTTACGCTCTGAGTCTGAGTCATGTCTTGCAACAGTTTAAGGACACAGATGTGGACCTATGAACTGTGACATTCCCCCAGATTTGCATGGTTTCACATCTAATGAGCAAATATTACCAGAATGAATTACTGGAGAGAAAATAAAAGAAGCAAGCCCCAACTATATGCTGCCTACAAAAAGCACATACTGAAAGACAAAAATAAGTTAAAAAGTAAAAGGAAGAAGATCTAATATGCTATACAAATCAAAAGAAAGCTAGGGTTAATCTTAGACAAAATAGATTTCAGAACAAAGAGTATTATCAGTTATAAAAGTACTCACTTTATACTGATCAAAATTCATAAAGAGGTGAATTCATTAAGAGGATATACAAATTAAATGTTTATACACCAAAAAACAAAGTTTCAAAATAAACTAAACAGGATCTGGTAGAACTTCAAGAAGAAACAGGCAAGCCCACAATTACATTCAAACACTTTAAAACTTCTCCCCCTCAACTGATACTAGTAGCAAGAAAATCTGTAAGATATAAAGGACCAGAATAATATAATCAACTTAATCTACCTGACATTTATAGGGGCACTACACTTAATGATCACACAACAAACATTCTTTTTGGGGCATAAAGAATATATACTAAGATATATCATATTCTCAGTTATAAAATAAGCTTGAAAAAAATTCAAATCACTTATCAAAATGAAATTACATTTGTAAAGACAAGCCTCTAATTCACAGGCACTAAGATAAGAACAGTATTGTTAAGGAAATAATTGGCTTTAAGAAGGTCCACAGTGCTTAAGTTTATAGTTTCTAAGTACTACTTCCAACATTGCACTGAAAAGCGCAGAAAGGTATTTTTACTTTTAGATACTTTGAAAAAATTCTCTCCACAAAACTGAAGCACAAACTACTACATATTTTTATGTCCAACATTCACTTTCTCAATATTCCTTATAACTTTTCCTGACAGCATCAGAGAAATAACTTTTGGCTTCTCTTTACACCTAGGTCTAGATGGGAGGGCAGTGCTATAGAATAGTGAGGGAAGAGCTGCTGTACTGTCTTTTAATAAGAAGGCTGATTGCCAGCTCAGAAACAGGCCACTGCATTATTTAAGTAAAAGACAGAAGAATTCTAGTTGTATTAGCAAAATATCACATATTGTCAGAACCAAATACTTTGCAATCCCTTTAGTCATTCAAAACCTAAACATGTTGTAATAACTGAGAATCACATAGTTCAAGAAATTTAGAGCAATGTAATCATAACAAAGCCAACTGGAATATTAAAAAAAGAACCTAGAATTTTTTGTAAGGCTTTGTGTCTATATAAATTTTGGTACTGTGCCCACACATTATAATAACAAACTACACTTAAAACCATTATAGTCATTTAATTACAAGAGCCAAGAAATTTAGTAGATGATTTTGGAAAAAAAAACACATGTATGCAAAGAAAAACAGAATTTGTCTTCAAGAGACAAATGTCAGTATACTTGTAATGAAAATGATAGCTGAAAAGATTGTTTTCAAAAAGATGTTTACCCGAAGATCATTAAGTACTACTATTAATAATATAAAGGACAGAAACATTTTTCTAGCTTTTGAAAAGCTCATTAACTTCTCAAAAATGATACTTTCTCACTCCAGCAATTACACCAAAATGTATGGAATGCACACTTTGATACATAACAAGTTATATAATAGGATATTAAAGGAACATATATGTCAGTTGTTGATATCAGTGTTTTAGCACTGCTTGTCTATATTTTCATTTAAAAGAAAAATAAACACACCATACAATTTACATAGACATTAAGTCTACCTTTTAGAAACAATGTGCTTAAAAGAACAACAAACTCTGATGTCATGATAGTGTTTTATTACCAGAACTCAATGTCCTCTCAAATAAAGGAAGGTCTTTAAGCAGTAATTTTTTCAAAGTAGCATATATTCATTATAATTTATGCCTTAAATTAAGAGTGGATTTCCTGAGAGGTCAAGGAAATGGACAATCTACATCACAGGAAAAAAGCCACCCTGACCTCTATTTTTAGTTAAAGCTGTTATTTGAGATCCAACTTGAAAGCAGAGTACAGAGAGAAAGCCAGTTAAGTCTGACTCCCTAACTTCTGGCATAAATGCAGATGTTTTGCCTACATTTCCCTACTCAAATGATACTATGAAGTTGTGGTGCATATTTTAGATTGGGTGTACCAATTCATATTTCCTCTCTAAAGAGCAGTTCCATTTCACTATGTGAACATGAGAAAAGAGAACAGTGCACAGTTTCCATGTCTCATTCGGTTAGCTAAATATTTATTGGAAGCCAATTATATATCAAATATGGTCTGAAGACAAAAAGCTACTGTTAGCTTATGCTTAGTGTCTTAATTATATGGTAAAATTGTAATACTAGAATTCTGAAAGTTCATTCCCCCTTAGAAGACCACGGGAGATTGGTGAGAACATAGATGGACCTAGAAAATCTATCTGGTAAGGGCGTCATCGTTCCTTCAGTTCTGGATAAGTCAAGTATCTCTGCTCTATCCAAGAGCAGCAAAATCTTCCAGAATTGAGAAAGCCAAGTACAATAACAAAATATGTACAGCCAAAGACTGGCAGTTAGAATCAGGTCGCAGCCAGTCATTTCAAAGACGGGTTAATTTGCTGTACATGGAACCAACAACACAGTGTAGGTATGGATTCCAGGAACAGGGACTAAAAGTAAACAAATGCAATCAGAAAGGTGGTAAGAAAAGCAAGATCAGGTAGAGGCAGCACACTGGGTCTCTAACAAAGGCGCCTGCTAACAATTCCTTCGCAGGCTAACTGGAGAGATTTTGAAGAATAAGACATCCAGTGTCTACTTCATTCATGCTGGCTAAGCAGCTCCGGGGAAAGTCTAGCTTTGGATCGCTTGGCTATTCATGCAGTCTTTCTCTTGCTTTTTACAGGGAACGTACAAAATTCTAATACCCACCTTTCCCCACCAAGTACATTATTCCTTTCCCCTCTTACAGTTTCGGTCTCTACATAAGTAACAGCACACATAGTTATTCACAGGTTCCCCATGCATTTTCCCAATGACCCCAAAAGAAGAGCAACTCATGGAACATTGCTAGCCAAACAAAATGACTAAGATGGTAAGCACTAAAACATTCTGCCACAGTTAAATATGATTTTCTTCCTCTGCTTAACACTTTCACAAGAAGCAACATGTTCCTAATCTCTACAGAAATAGCCAAGCCTGGAAAGCAGAAACATACCCACCAACCTCACCATAGAAAGACAAAATGCAAAAGCAAAGAGAAGTCCAATCATCTCTGAAGATCAATGCTCACAAGACACAATAGAAAAACCCTGTTTTCACCTAAAGGCTACTATCTTGCTGCCAAATCTGCGTGTGTGGGAATTTTAAACTTCTACATTAAAATCTTCTATTAAATAGTCTTAAAATACCTCCCTGGGGGAAGTAAAAGGTGGCAAGTAATTCAGAAACACTTTAAGTCTTACAATATTAGGAAAATTTTTCAGAAGAATGAATCTCCTTAAGAAAATGTTTCAAGCATGTTTTTGAGAAATCCCCCCATGTTCCACCCCCACTGCCACGGGCTGTAGATCCTGCTAGTGTGGCTCACTTCCTTGAAAAGGCGTGTGTACAAATATACTACTGTGAACCTGTATGATAACCAAATATCATGTGAATGTTAATTATTTAGTGAGAATTCACTTTTATAAAGCTAAGCCAGCAATTTCATAGAGAATCTTAAATACTGGCACCAACACTTTCTGGAAGAACTAAGATTTGCGAGGCTATAAGCGCCTCTAAAAGCAAGGTGCAACAGGTGACAACTTGGGTATGGTTCAGAACCAGATCTTTTACTCAGTGAACTGACAGCCTGCATTTGTAAAGTCCAACTCCTTCTGAGAAGAGAGGTGGTTTTTAAAAGTTACAGCTCCAAGTACACGGGTATTATTTTTAAAGCAGTTAGCACAACTGAACAAGCAACAGAATTAATGATGAAAGTTTCCTTCAAATTTTTGATGCTAACTGGTTTGACTTTACTTTGGCAACAGCAGAAATTTAACATGCTACACAATGGGAACTGTCAGCACACAAAGATACCTCCATTTGAATTTACTGATAAACACAGAATAAATCAACTGAGTTTCAATTTAATTATGACTTAGAAGGAAAAGGCTTATGGGATTAAATGTTTTTCAAACCAAGCGAGAGAAAAGGGACAGCCAGTAAAGAGAAAGGAAATGAAAATTATGGTGAAAACAAGGCAAATGAGAATATTTTAATGAGGAGCAAATAAAACAGACCACATTCTGATAGTTTCTAATGGTTTTATGTATTTCCAATCCTTATGAATAATATTAGGCAATAAATGTCACCAAGGGTGTCCATTCACAGCAGTTAATATAAGAACAGAATGATAAAACATTTGGGAAAATAAATTTGATCTACATTATCTAATCTCTGATTTTAAAACTCTAAATACATTTTTCCTTTATTGAGGTAACACTGGTTACTGATTAGGGGCACAGATCCTGTGATCTACCACACCACCAACACCATCAAAGCTCCCGTAGTTCTTGACCCTAGGCCGCTGGGCACTCACACCTTAACACCCCCCCCTTAGCAGCCTCAATTATGCAGTCATATTTCTAGGGTTTGTAAAACTCAGATTTCAGTCAGACGAGCTGTACAATTCACTGAACTATATGCTTCAAGTGGGTGAATTGTATGTGAATTTTATCTCAATAAGGTTATTTTTAAAAATTAAATCAGATTGGGGGTGGGGGGTAGGCGGCAGTGTTTGAAAACAAAGCTCCAGAACAACTAAGTTTTTCCATATATGTTGACCAATGAGACCAAATGCTAAACAGGCTCTGGTAAAATAGAATCGATTAGATATTTCTGGCATGATAATAAGAAATCTCTCCAACTGAGTTGGTTCTTGACTTGATCAGCAGCCAGCAGAACGCCTTTGCTAACTGCAGTTCTGACCTACTCCCTTCCCCTCTGTGAAAGAGACATATTGTGAAGAGGGTGAGAACCACATGCTTCTCCAGAAGGGAAAAAAAATAATCTTCTACCAATTGTCCATGGGATGTCTGGGGGGAAGGGGTGTAAATCTGTTCATGTTTTATTCCAGGACATTTTTAAAAGCACTGACTTCTTCCCTCACAAGCATAGTCTTCTCAACTAACTGGAAGAAAATGAACTTTCTCCTTTAGTAAGTATATGGTTCCATTTCTGCATATTTGTCTTTTTAAAGGACATTTACTCTTTTTCTAATCATCAACCCCTCTCTTGTATAAGGGGATAATTTGGGGACTTTTCTGGTAGCACTGAATCATTCCTTTTTTTTTTTTTTAAAGATTTATTTTATTTATACATACAAGCTGGGGTACAGGCCAGAGGCATGGGGTGGCGAGAGGGCTCACCAGAGACAGAGTGGGTAGCAGAACAGGCAGATCAGAAATACACTTCTGAGGGGAGCAGCGGGCGAGGCAGGAGAGGTCTGCCGCGCCATGTGGGACTCTCCCCGGCCGGACGTGGAACTCGTGTCACTGCTGCCGACAGCTCCACAGCACAGCGCTTAATCGCTGCGCCACCGGGGAGGCCCAGCACTGAATCATTTCTGACTCTCCTTCCTTGGCAAAAAAAAAACCAGACACAAAAAAACTTTAAAAAAAACCCACTAGATTGATACAGCTCTGTGTTTTCACACGCCTACTTTTGGCGAAGTAGCTGAATGCATGGACTACACAGGCAGACTGTCTGGACTCAGCTGCTACTCTGCCATATAGAAGCTGGGCACCCTTGGGCAAATCACTGAGCTCCTTGAATCCCTTTATTCTCCTCTATAAAAGAAGGATAAAGTTCCCATATTACAGCATGGTTTAGAACTGAAACTGGTTGTTTCATGTAAAAGTTTACATAATAGTGCTTACTAGCACATGGTGTATAATTTTTATTTCAAAGAGAAAATAAGAAACTTTGAAAAAAGTTTGAGGGCATCCTGGTTTGAAAACTTGTAAAACAGATTTGTAACAATTCCTAAAAAAGGTGTACAAATATACATAAATGGATGGTGGCTGGAAGAAGCCAGGTCGCACTCCAGGAGATTATCAGAAAGCCAGGATGAACTGTGTGGTATTAGATTAGATTCAGACACATCAGTACAAACTCATGTTTAGCTTGAATATAAACATACAGAAACAATTACAGATATATACATAAGTTAGCAACATACACACATATTTCCTGGCTCCATGTACTAAGAGGGCCTGGAAGTAACTACACACCAGGACATCAGTTAACAGGAGACACACCCAGAGCTCAGGTCTTGGCTTCTTACACTATTCTCCAACACAAGCAATCTGGGCTCCTTGAAGAAAACGGCTGATTATAAGGTGGGAACAGGGATGAGCCTCAAATATCTTATATTGACAGAAAGTAAGAAAATACTAAAAACAAAATGGAGACATACGGAAAGGACACAGGAGAAATCTGAAAGAGCTCTCCATAGCTAACGTGAACAACCTGAGCTTTTTATTGTAACACAAAGTATAAAATAAATATCCATAAACTAAACTGATATAAAATAACTAAAGGGCAAAGATACAAATTGCCAATAGAATTCCTAGTGACTTAAGTGTTACCCCTCTCCCTTAAAAAGGTGAAACTTAACTCATATCCTACCTGTGGAACTATAAACAGTGATTTGCTTTCACAGAGCACAACACAGAGGATGGGGAAATTCGATGGTGGTGAAACCAAGACAACATTGCCAGGGCCAAGTGTTCCAAGTTAACATCACTAGAGGTAAGTCATGTTGACAGCATGGATACTTCATTCTCCCAAAAATCCATGAGAAAAGAATCAGATAAATCTAGACTGAGAGGGCCTCCCCGGTGGCGCAGCGGTTAAGCGCTGCGCTGTGGAGCTGTCGGCAGGGGTGATGCGAGTTCGACTCCCGGCCGGGGAGATTCCCACATGGCGCTGCAGACCTCTCCTGCCTTGCCCGCTGCTCCCCTCAGCAGTGTATTTCCGTCTATCTGCCTGTTCTGCTCCCCACTCTGTCTCTGGTGAACCCTCTCGCCGCCCCACGCCTCTGGACTGTACCCCAGCTTGTATGCATAAATAAATAAATCTTAAAAAAAAAAAATCTAGACTGAGAAACACACTACAAAACACTGCACCAACACTCCTCAAAACTGGTAAGGGCATCAAAAACAAAAAGTTTGTAAGACTGTTAAGAGAGAGGCCTGCCAAAAAAGAAATGAGGGACTTTCCTGGTGGCACAAGGGGTTAAATTTCAGCACTATGAAGCTACTGCCAGCCACTGCAGCATGAGTTTGATCCCCTGCCAGGGAGCTGACCCACATGGCACGGCAGACCTCTCCTGTCTGGCCCGCTGCTCCCCTCAGCAGGGTATTTCAGTCAATCTGCCTCTTCTGCTCCCCACTCCATCTCTGGTGAATCCACTCACTCCTCCTCCCCCACACCTCTGACCTACACCCCAGCTTTCATATGCATAAATAAATAAAATAAATCTTAAAAGAAAAAGAGAAATGAAAAATAAATGTAATGTGGTATCGTGGATAGGATCCTGAGTCAGAAAAGTGACATTAGGGGAATACTAGTGAAATCCAAATAAACTAGAGCTTCTAAATGGTAATGTCCCAATGGTGGTTCCTTAGTTGTGACAAATGTATTGTGATAATGTGAGATGCTAACACAAGGGAAAGAGAATGAGTATAGAAACTCTGTACTATCTTTCTGACTTTTTATAAATCCAAAACTACTCAAAAATGAAATTTACTCTTTTGTTGTTTTTTAATTCTGGGTTTTTTGGGTTTTGTTTTTAAAGAAAAGCACTTCTAGCATTTAATGAAACTTCTTCCTTGTGGCTTTCAAGCCACACTCCACCCCCGACTTTTAATCTTCTCAGCTCTTCCACTCAAGAATTCGGCCTTCTTGACCACAGGCTTCTTCGGGAGCTTCCCCTGCCCCAGAACTCTGTGGGAGCCCGATCACACCACATCAATGACAGGAGCAGCTCCAGTTTTGGTTTTGGCAGCATTGACCAGAGTCTGCTCAGAACCAGGTCCACAGTTTATCAAGGTTGACAGATGGGCAAAAGCTCTGGATCCCTCTTTAAGTGGTAAAGCTTCACACCTCCTTTCCCAAGTAACCTGGGTATTTGTCAAAGTTGATCCTGTGATGATGATGCCACCGGCATCATCTGGGAGCTTCCAGTGCTGCTCCTCGTGGCCATGGCTCACGTGGCTGGAAAGTTTCCGGGTCTGATTCTGCAGTCTAGATGGCACATTAAATAATTTTTTGAAGAGTTTAAAAAGGTGAGTTTAAATATTGGCCTAACAAATGAAAAGGTATTTCACAGAACAGTTGATCATAGCAGGTAAATGAATAACTTCTGCAAATAATGCTTAAAAAACAAACAAAAAAAACACACTAGCTCCCTTTACTGTTATGTAAAATAAGACTAATTTCCAGGCTATGCTAAAGCCCACCAAAATAAGTTAGATTATATATTAAGAATCCTTCATCTGAAGATGGATCACGGGTGAATTGGTGGTGGGCTACCCAAGGGGAATACAAAATGTAAAAGACATAAATAACAATAAAAATATATATTTATATAAAAAAAAAGAATCCTTCATCTGAAATCTTATCGAATATAGTTTAATTTTTTTTGAAGATTCATTTATTTATGCATACAAGAGCTGGGGGGGTGGGGGGAGGCAGTGAGAGGATTCACCAGAGACAGAGTAGGGAACAGAACAGGCAGACTGACTAAAATACACTGCTGAGGGGAGCAACAGCAGAGGCAGGAGAGGTCTGCTGCTCCATGTGGGAAGCTCACTGGCAGGGACTGAACTCTTGAACTCGTGCTTGCAATGGCTGCAGATAGCTTCATAAGCTGAAACTTAACCCCTTGCACCACCAGGGAGGCCAGAACATAGTTAATTTGAATTTCACTTCTTTTATATGACCACTTCTTATAAAGGCAATATGTATTGTATTACAGAAATACCCTTTACATTTTAATTCAAATATCATAAAAAGAAACGAACAGTTAAAAAATCTCAATACAAACAATAAAAACCTACTGTAAAAATAGCAACTCTGCTCAGTAATTAACAGAAACCTTCAATTTTGGTTTTTGAAAGAAAAAAACAGCTTGTCAAACCTCACAAAACCACAGTTTACTTAAGGGGAAAAAAAAAGAAATCTCAGCATTCCAAATCAAAACATCATATTCGATTAGCAGACTCCAGTAGCCTTAGTAAATCATTGGAGCACCAACGAGAAACATGAGATGCCCTCCCCCCAAAGTCAACCCAAAGATGAGAAAATGAAAATGACAATGACTGATGTTTCAAGCTGAATGACATTCAAAAAGTAAATATGTCTGTGTGTGGCCTGTTTCTGTAAAAGATTCTACTCAGTGTGCTTAGGGTTTGAGTTTTTATTGGAGGGGAAGATTGGAGCACACAGGGTGGCGCAGATTAAGCAAAAGAAGTGAAATATGATCAAGTTTTAATAAAAGACACTGTCCATCTGGTTTCCTATAACTGTGAGCCTTTAAAACTTTCTTGTTTCCATCAACTCTGCCACCTCCTAAAGATGACAAGGAGGAAGAAATAGTGTTAGCCCTCTACTGTGTAGGAAAAGTGGGAGATCATTTCACCTAGTCCTGAGACACTGAAAGAGGAGTAGGAATCTAAGAGAGGACTTTAAGGGTACACAGGGGTTGAAAGAAAACTGTTAACAATTCCACCATCTCTATTTACTCCATTATTCTTACCTGTTTCTACCAGAAAACACTTAGTAACTTCTAATGCCAAACCAAAGACTCTTAACTTCTACAGTGTACTTATCACATAGGTCTTTTCATTCATTCTCTCAAATTTACCTCAAAAGAAAGACTGAAACCATGAATCTTTAATTACTTGGATATTAAAAGTGAGGAAGACCTGATGGAAGAGCTTTTTCTTCCTTTGAAAAATTCTGTTTTGCTAAAGACACTATTAAGAGAATGAAAAGGAAAAAGGCAAGTCACAGACTGGGAGAAAGTACTTTTTTTGCAAAACATTTTTCTCATAAAGGCTTTATATCCAAAATATACCAAAAATATTCTTTAAAACTCAGCAAATAATCCAGTTTTTCAAGGGACAAGAAATCTGAACAGACACCTCACCAAGTGTGATACACAGATGGCAAAAAATCTTAAGAAAAGATGCCCAAGATCATACATCCCAAGGAAGCTCCAAATTAAAAACAGTGAAGTACCACGACACACCAATTATAACGGTCAAATTCCAAAACACTGACAACACCAAATGCTGTGAGGATACGGAGTACCAGGAACAGATTTACTGCTGGTGAGAATGCAAAATGGTCACTCTGGAAGACTGGCAATGTCTTACCAAGTCTGGCAGTTTATTACAATCTAAACATAGTCTTACCACACTATCCTGCAATTGCACTTCTGGGTATTTATTGAAACGAGTTGAAGTTATGTCCACACAAAACCTGCATACAGATGTTTATAGCAGTTTCATTCATAACTGCCAAAAACTGGAAGCAACCAGATGTCTTTTAATAAGTGAATGGAAATATGAACTGTAGTATAACCATACATACACTGAGTATTATCCAGTGATAAACAAATGAGCTATCGAGCCACAAAATGATACGGAAGAAACGTATATGCATATTGATAAGTGAAATAAGCCAGTGTGAAAAGACTACAAACTGATGATTTCACCTGTATAACAGTCTGGAAAAGGCAAAACTATGGAGATGGTAAAAGATCAGTGGTTACCAGGGTAAAAGAGTATTGGGAATGAACACAGAGCCAGACTCAGGATTTTTAGGGCAGTGAAAATACTGTGTGTGATACCATAATGCATACGTCATTATACATTTGTCTAAACCCTCAGAATGTGTACCAAGAGGGAACCCTAACTTATTAGGGACTGAATTAATTCAGAGATTTTTAATTAATAATGCTACCAATATAGGTGCATTAATTATAACAAATGCGTCATACCAGTGCAAGATATTTATAACAGGGGAAATGGGGGGTGGATGCACATGAAAACTCTAAATTTTCAGTTCACATTTTCTATAAACCTAGCACTGCTCTAAAAAATAAAGTCTACTAATTAGGAAAACACTGTTTTGAACTGCTAAGATAAACTCAATCAAAGCAACTTTGTTTTTTTTCTATAACATTCTTCACTGGGGAGGGGGCCTCCCTCGTGGCTCAACGGGTTAAGCGCAGCACTATGAATCTATAGGCAGCCACTGCAGCACGAGTTCAACCTCCAGCCAGGGAGCTTCCCACATGGCACAGCAGATCTCTCCTGTCTCGCCTACTGCTTCCCTCAGCAGTGTACTTCAGTCAATCCTGTTCCCACTCTGTCTCTGGTGAAACCTGCGAGTCCCCCACCTCTGGCCCCCCACCCCAGCTCCTGTACGCATAAATGAACAAATCTTTTAAAAAAAAAATTCTTGTACTGGGGAAAAGAGAAAACAGGTATGCCTCCCAACTAATGGGGGGACACTAGCATAGCAAACAAGATAAAAATATCACTTTAGGGTTGTTAAACAGAGTAGTGATCTCAGGTGTTGGCAATATGGGAGAACAATATGAAAATCCTCCTTCAACAAAAAGCTAAAAATAGCGCCAACAAAAAAATAAAAGGCCCTGGGTACCAAACATGAAGGAAAATGGAAAAACAACAACAAGAGTAGAAGCTTCTGTGAACAAGAGGGAAAGGGTAAGAATGGAAGGGAAGGAGGAGGAGAGAAACTGGTCTCTGCAACCTAAGTGTTGGTTTTAAAACCATCTGACGACATGTGAACAGGACATGGGACAACTCTAAATAGTACATTGGAAGAGAGACTCCTGAATACAACCAGAACCCTGCCTGTGTCCTCTGTAAAAATGAAAACAATTAAAAAATAAAAATGGTCAACCTAGAAACACAAGTTGCCACGAGGTGTCTCAAGTGGGCCAGGTAACAACAGTCTCTGCTTAAACTCTGCATAGGAAAGAAGGAAAAAAATCCCTTAGAAATTTAAAACTGAGAGGTCATTGCTCATTTGGGTTTGGGGTTCAAATTTGCATTATCCATAAGGTGTGGAGAATTCCAAACCAAGAAATTAACATAATCATTAGTCCCAGACCAAAGAGACTCATGAAGTTCCTGGAAAAAGCAAAAGCAAAACTATTCTGAAGGACACCTGACAACTTGAGCCATGAAAGATCTCCTTAAAAAACTAGATGAATCAGGAGCCACCACCCTAGTGGCACTGGGGTTAAAGTCTCAGCGCTATCAAGCTATCCGCAGCCACTGTAGCACAAGTTCCATCCCCGGCTGGGGGAGCTAACCCACATGGCGCAGCAGACCTCTCCTGTCTCACCTGCCATTCCCCTCATTAGTGCATTTCAGTAGATCCGCCTGTTCTGCTCCTCACTCTGTCTCTGGTGAATCCTCACCTCCCACACTCCGCACCTCTGGCCTAAACTCCAGTTCTTGTATGCATAAATAAAATTAATCTTTTTTTAAAAAACTGGACGAATTCAAATTTTAAAATTCACTCTGAGAGTGAGCAAACACAACAAACCAACAAACATCAAGATTTAAAATCCCCAAATTTCAAAGGATAGAATAATTTGAAAGCATATCAAGTACATTAAATAATCAAAACTCCTAGAAGAATAAGAAACTGCAAAAAGAATACAAATACTTGAGGAAAAAAACAGAACTTCTAGAATCTTACTTAAATTACAGGGCAATGAAATCTGCTATGGACTGAATCATGCTACTACCCTCCTCACCCCCCCAAATCATAGCCTTAACCTTCATTGTCATTGGTGTTTAGAGATGGAGGCTTTGGGGGGTAATTAGGCTTAGATGAGTTCCATAGGGCAGGGTTCCTCCTGATGTTTTATAAGAGATACCACAGAGCTTCATTCACTCTCTGCTATGTGAAGGTGAGAAGATGGCCAACTACAAACTGAGAGAGCTCTCACCAGAAAGGAACCATGCTGACATACCCTGACCTTAGATTTCTAGTCTCCAAAACTATGGGGAAGTAAATTTCTATTATTTTGTTTTGGGAGCTGGAGCTGATTAAGCAGAATCCAGCTAACCAAGTTTGAGTACAAGTTACTTGAGGAAGGAGACAGAGAGTTTCTCCACATCTTACTTATTAATTACAAAAGGAGAAATATTTTTATAGTGAAGACACCTGGCAGATCATGTTAAACAAGAGATCAAAGCCACCATTAATAATGGGACAAATCAACATCCCAAGCCTCCTAATGTGATTCACTGAGGACACCACATCACCAGTATACACTTCTGCCCAAATTGTGTAACCTGAATCTAAAACAAAAAGAAACAGCAGACATATCAAAAATAAATGACATGTACGCCTTAAAAGTATCAGTGTCTAGAAAAACAAGGAAAGCTATGAAACTACTCTAGATTAAGAGACTGAAAAGCATTAGAGCCAAAAGCAATGTAAGATCCTGAATCGGTTTCTGGAGACTTTTTAACAGCAATAACAGCTAACTAGAAGACAACAGATTATCTTCTAAGTTATAAAAGAAACTACATGTCAACTTAGAGTTACATACTACACTAAGCTATAATTTAAAAAGTAAAGACACGGTCTGTCAGAAGGAAGATGGTGTCACAGGAAGTTCCCTGCTTGAGTGCAGGGAAGACAATCCGAAAACAGTCTAGGGAGTCACTGGACTCAGAGGATCCTGTGACTTGGGACAAAACTGGAACACCTCTTGGCCATCAGAGACCAACACTGACCACACTAGAAGGGACAGTGAGGAAATTCAATTCCATACAACAAAAGGTAGGTCAAGAGAGGTGCCTAGAAACTGCAGCCTGGGCAGGAGCCTGCTGAACAAATCTCAGAGCTATGTTCACATGTTTGGTTGGTGGCCTTGGGGAAGAGAGAAATGATTAGTGTGGAGGCACACCCTTAAGTGAGGGTAGATATCTGTAGAGGGGCTCGGGCATCCCAGGTGGGATGGGCCAGGTGGGCCAGGTCCCCAGTGAAGAAGACAGGGTGCAGAACAGCAATCCCCCTCCCACATCCTTTTGGGACTTGAACTGATCTTTTGAAGTGTGACAGTGTAACCCCACAGATTGTAGAGCTATGACGCTGGAAACCCACAAGAGGGGGGCTTTCAGTAGTACCACAAACTTGAACAATTTCTGTATACTACTTTCACCTGTGACCGGTCCCATTCCTCACCCGAGTCAATGCTTGCAGATCAGTTATCCCCAATATATAGTGCCATCAGCTGGAAAAGCGGAAGTTCTGCACCCTGAGGATGCTTGAAACAGCAAACTAGAAAGCTAAATATGGGGAGATGGAAAATACAACACATGGGACCTTGACTCCTCAAGGGAATATTTCACCAGAGAGAGAGAACAAATCTCCAGAACATGCAAGATCTTTTCTTCCTATCAGATACAGTTCAAAATTGCCATGAAAAAGAAATTCAAAGAAATAGACGAAAACAGTTGATCAAAGATATACAAAGAAACTTAGAAAAACAGCAAGCCAACAATACTTTATCCTACAAGACTTTCCTTCAGATATCAGAGAGAAATAAAGGCCTTCTCAGAAGCTGAAGGACTTTGCAAACACTGGACCATCTCCACAAGAAATGTTGAAAGGAGCTCTCATATCTAAACTGAAGAGAAGAACAGCCATAAAAAATAAACAGGGAAATAGAGATAGGACCTGAAAACTAAGGGCAAAATACTAGCAGATGTTAATATATCAGTGACCGTCCTAAATGTAAATGGACTGAAACTCACGAACCAAAGACAGAGAGTGGCTGGCTGGATCAGAAAACAAAATCCAGCTTTCTGCTGTCTCCAGGAAATGCACCTGGGCTCCAAAGATAAACATAGGCTGGAAATAAAGGGGTGGAATCTACAATAGTAGAATCTACAATCTACTGTTCAACATAGTGTTGGCGGTCCCACCTAGTACCATTAGGCAAGAAAAGATGTAAAAGAAATCCAAATTGGGAAAGAAGTAAAACTATCTGATAATACACATAGAAAACCCTAAATACTCCATTAAAAAATTATAAATCAGTACAGTGAAGTGGCAGGAAAAAGAGCATATATAAAAATCTGTTTTATTCCTATATGCAAACAATGAACTAGAAGAAAAAGAAACCAAGAAAACAATCCCATTTACAATCACACCAAAAAGAATTATTTATCTAGGAGTAAACTTTAAAAAAGGAGATAAAGGACCTGTACGTTAAAAACTGTAAGACACTGTTAAAACAAATAGTAAGATATTCCCTGCTCATGGATTGGAAGAATGAACATTGTCAAAATAGCTATCTTACTCAAAGCAATATATAGATTCAATGCAAACCCTATTTAAAGTTTTAATGGCTCAATGCAAACCCTATCAAAGTTTCAATGGCATTCTTCAAAGAAAAAGAAAATACATTACTGAAATTCATATGGAATCACGAAAGACCCTGAATAGCCAAAGAAATCCTGACAAAAAAGAGGACTAGAGGTGGCATCACATCCCTGGACTTAAAACCATACTACAAAACTATAGTAATCAAAATAGTATGGTACGGAACAAAACAGACGTGGAAGCTTTTACTTTTCTTTTTGATGAGTTTTGAGATCCCAGAAATAAACTCACACTCACACAAACAGTTACTCTACACCAAAGGAGCGAAGAGTATACAATGGAAAAAGGAAAGTCTCTTCAATAAATGGTGTTGGAAAAACTGGACAGCCACATGTAAAAAAATGAAACTAGACCTCACACCATACAAAAATTTATTCAAAATGGATAAAAGACTTGGATATAAGACCTGAAACCATAGATATATTGTAGAAAGGATAGACAAAACAGTCCATGACATAGGCTTCAGTGATGTCTTTGTGTATTTGTCTCCAGCAACAAGAGAAACTGAAGAGAATATAAACAATTGGGGCTATATCACACTAAAAAAATCTTCTGCACAGCAAAAGACAGCATTGCTAAAACAAAAGGCACCCTACTATATGGGACAAAATATATGTAGATGATATGTTTAATAGGGAGCTGACAGCCAAGATTTACAAAGAACTTAAAAAACTCATAAAAAAGTAAACAAATAACCCAATCAAAAAATGGGCAGAAGAGGTAAATAGGTACTTCACCATAGATGACTTGTAGATGGCCAACAAGCACATGAAAAAATACTCAGCATTATTCCCTGTCAGGGAAGTGTAAATCAAAACTACAATGAGATACCATCTCACATCTATGAGAATGGCTCACATCAAAAAGATCAGAAATGGCAAGCGCTGGAAAGATGTGGAGTAAAAGGAACCCTTGTACATGTTAGTGGGAATATAGACTGGTCCAGCCCATATAGAAAACAGCATGGGTAATTCTCAAAATATTGAAAATACATCTACTATATGATCTTGCAATTCCACTCCTAGATATCTAATCAACAAACGCAAAAACTACTTTGAAGGGACAGATGCACTCCTATGTTCACTGAAGCACTATTTACATTAGACAATTTAGGAAACAGTCTAAGTGCACAAAGACAGATGACTGGATTAGGAAGATATAATATACAAATATATACAACAGCATACTGCTCAGCTATTGAATAAGACAAACTCTTACCATTTGCAAAAACAAGGATGGAACCAAACAGATTATGCTAAGCAAAATAAGTCTGAGGAGAAAGACAAATACCAGATGGTATTACTTATATGTGGAATACCGAGAAACAAAACAAGGGGTCAATAACAAACACAGAAATCTCACTGTAGAATTTAGGTTCTCAGAGTGGCATGAGGGAAAGAGCAGAGAGCGGAGGAGGCATGATGGACAATGGTGGAGGACTATGGATGCCTAAGTGGGTATGGTATGACAACATACACCTGAAGGGTGTGATCCTATACCTCTGAATCATAGGCAGCACTGTAAACCAATGTTGCCTTAATATAAAAAAACAAACATGGGCCTCCCTGGTGGTGCAGTGGGTTAAGTAAGTGCAGCACTATGAAGCTATCCACAACCACTGTAGCACGAGTTTGATACCTGGCCAGGGAGATTCCCACATGGCGGAGCAGACCTCTCCTGCCTCGCCTGCTGCTCCCCTTAGCAGTGTATTTCAGTCGATCTGCCTGTTCTGCTCTCCACTCTATCTCTGGTGAATCCTCTCACCACCCCACACCTCTGACCTACACCCCAGCTTGTACGTATAAATAAATCTTTAAAAAAAAAATTTTTTTTAAAGGAAAGGCAAAATAGACATTCTTAGGGAAGAAAAAAACTGAGGGAGGGGAGAAGGGAGGGAGGGAGGGTGGAAGAGAGGAAGGAAGAAAGGAGCCACCCTACCAAATAGTGCTCACCAGGAAGAAGAAAACTGAACCCAGACTAAAGGACTAAGATACCAAGTAACAGTGATGGGCAAAGAAACTGAAAACATATGACATATGGGTAAATGTAGCCACTGGTAAACATAGAAGAACACTGTCTGTATGAAGCAAAATAACAAAATGCTAATCTGGGAGATTAAAAACAATGCAGAACAAACATAAGAGACACAAACACAAAAAGGCAATAATGGAAATTAAGAATTGTAAAGTGCAAGTACTGGCCAAAAAGAGAATAGATATATTGATTAACTTTACTATGCACGTAGAAATTTTAAGTAATTTTAATACACAAAAGTATTAAAAATAAAAAGTGTAACTTTTAACACAATACAGGCAATGAAAGAAAACAAAACTCACAGAATACCATCCAAATAACTACCCAAGCAGGTTAGAAAAAACAAGGTTGGCTATAATGAGTTTGGGAAATATTTTACTGGAGATCAAATTCTTCAGTTGGCAGTCATTCATCTGTATCTTAGATATTTGAAACATTATATTTCTGGCTATGGGCTCTTTCTTTAGTCAGAATGATTGTCTACTGCCTGTGTGCACTTGACCTGAGGCAGTTATTTTATCTAAGTTCAACCTTCAGAAATGGGTTCCCTCACAGTTCTCTACAAAGGCAAATCCAGTATTTCTTAAAGTTCCTGTCAAGATTTGATCTTCTGGAAAGTCTTTACTAGATCAACCACAATTCATCTTTCTCTTATCAAACTGAATTTCTCTATTATAAAATGTTGTTAAATGCTCTTTTAAGTATTAAAATACTGCCTTTTGTAAGTGTTCTTTAGATGTTCCACTGAAGAATATTTTGTTTCCTCAATCAAAGCGTAAGCTGCTCAAGATCAGAGTAAAATTCTTTAGGATCTTCAAAACAACTTAGCAGCGTTGTTTATTTTTCACTCATAACTAAGTTGTTTTCCTTTAATATACTGAAAAAATGGTCTTCACAAAATATGCATATAAACACATTTATCTTATACATAAAAATAAATGAGGCTTCTTAGGACTTTGTTTTAAACTTTAGATAACACAGCTAAAACTGCTTTTTAAATAGTCACTTTCCCTGTTTTCATTTTTGCCAGTTTAAAGAGTCCATATGATCAGGGCGAAAAATGGACATGGTTAAGTCAAAGGAAATCAGATACCAAAATTGGTACAGTGACAATTTTAACAAAAATTGAAAATGCAACGTACACTGATTATTACAGCATCTTGATGAATTATATTAGTAGTTATTTTTTACAATATTAGAAAAATCTAGGTAAAAATTTGTAAATTAAAAAGAAAAAAGGCAAGGGCCTCCCCGGTGGCGCAGCGGTTAAGCGCTGCGCTGTGGAGCTGTCGGCAGCGGCGATGCGAGTTCGACCCCCGGACGGGGAGAATCCCACATGGTGCGGCAGACCTCTCCTGCCTCGCCCGCTGCTCCCCTCAGCAGTGTATTTCTGATCTGCCTGTTCTGCTATCCGCTCCGTCTCTGGTGAGCCCTCTCGCTGCCCCACTCCTCTGGCCTGTACCCCAGCTTGTATGTATAAACAAAAAATAAAAATCTTTAAAAAAAAAAAAAAGGCAAAACATTGATAAGTTTTAAAAGATCGGAATAAATAGAGAAAAATGCCATATGCACAGATAACAAGACTCAATACTGTTAAGATTTCAATTTTCCACAAATAGAGTTGCAGACATCTTGCAATGTCAAAAATATTCCAGCAGGCTATATATGTGATTCAATGTCACAAAATTATGCACAAAGACTGGGGGAGGAGGGGTGTTAAAAAGAGTATAAGCAAAATGTAAAATTTGATAAAGGTCTAGTTAACTGCCTGGGTGTCAATCACTCTGCATTGATAGTGCACTATAGTTATGTAAAGATGTCATTACAGGGGAAAGCTGGTGTTAGATACAGAAGACCTCCTTATATATACCTTTTGCAGCCTCCGACGAGTTTATGATTATTTCAAAATAAAAAGTTAAAACAAAATCCTAGCTGGCTTTTTTTACGTAACTTGAAAAAGCTGATTCTAAAATTTATATGGAAAAAGCAAAGGATCTAGAACAGATAAAACAATTTTTAAAACGTAGAACAAAGTTGGAGGACTCTTTCTGCCTAATTTCTAGACTTTCTATTGATATAAAGCAACAATAAGCAATCCATGAGGTACTGATGATAGTAGTCATACAGCTCAACAAAACATCAGAGTCCAGAATATACTGACACATGTATTGCTAATAGATTTTAATGAAAGATATCACAGTGATTCATACATGATTCATTTACATGATATTCTAGAAGGGCTTTTCACAGCAATGTAATTCAGAACTTTGATAGTCATGGAGGTGGAGTGGGTGCTCCACTGACTTGGGAAGGGGGCACAAAGGAACACAACGAGGTTAAGGAAATTCGTTCTATTTATTAGTAAGGGTGTGTGTTACACAGTTGCATATTTATCAAAACTCATCCAACTGAAACACTTAAGACTATGCATTTCACTACAGATACAATTTAATTTCAAAAATACTCCAACTGCATAAAGTCTTGTAAGATATTATGCATACAAAAAACCTGTAATAAAACATATCAAAATATTAAGAGTATTTCTTGAGAGTAAGGTTATTGATCATTTTGTTCTTATAGTTTTCTTATTGTCTATTTTTTCTTTTAAAAATGCATGTCATAAGACAAACATTTTTTAAATTTATGCCAGAATAAAAATAGCCAATGCAAATTCTACTGTTCCTTTCACTAATTCCTCATTATCAATTACCCTCCCCAAACCTGTAGCATTTTTCTTCAGCAGGAGAACTTATTTTTGCATAGTTTCCTGATATCCCAAGAGCTAGGAGAAAGGTACTGATTTCTATTAGTCCTAATAATACTGCTAAAGAATTGTTATCTTCACAGAAAAAATTAAGAAAGTCATGTTAGTGTTTCTTGAGCATAACTACATGGAAAAAAGTGAAGAGAAATGTCACAGATGTCTCTTTATTTTCTAATAAAATATCCAAACTTCTTCACCACTCCTCTTTCTCAACTTTACTGCTTTTTCAATTGATAGCATTCTCCCACTATTAACTTATTTAAACAGGTTTTTATAAAGTATCTATTACGTGCTCCTCAGTCAGGCTTAAAATTTTCAAGTCCTCTTCAAACTATTTTTCTCCATCATCGTATTTCTCCACAAAGTCCCATCAGATTTTTCTCTGATACTTCTCATCTGTTCCTTCCTTTCCAGTCTTTACTATTTGCCTTGTCTGGCACATTACCACATAACCCCAATTTGACTTACTCCATGTCATTCTTCTAGGACAGTTCTATGAATTCCTGGGGTTCTTTTGAAGGGTCAAAAATAATTTCACAGTACTAAAATGTGATTTGTCCTTTTCTTTCTAAGTTGGCATTTGCACAAGTGGTGTAAAAGGAATGGAGGTAAAACTGCTGGTGCCTTAGCACAAATCAAGGCAGTGGCTTCACTGCATTCTTCACTGCCATCCACTCAGAGGGGGAAAAGTTAGTTTTAAGTGCAAAATCTTTCCTGAAGCATAAACATAATCAATTTTGCTTAATCTTGTCTCTTGAAGGCATTATTTTAATATACTATATGATGCACACCAAGGTAAAATGGCTGGCTCAAAGAACAGCACTGGCATTTTCAGTTGCAAAGTGAATCAACCACTTATTCCACAGTACTCCATTTTTACTTGACAGAATGAATGACAAACTGCTTATTCAGCCTTACATATCTGACACTTTCCTGAAAATGAATTAAATGAATCTGTCATTTCAATGAGAAAAGGCCAACAGTATTCGCTGTAAATGATGCATTTGAGACATTTGGAAGCTTGGAAAACTTTTGTCTATCATCAACACTTTTAAGACTTTGCTAATGAGTGATGGTATTTGACATTTTATCATGAAATACGGCAAATTTGGAAAGATCTGGATAACTCAATGAGTCTTTATATTCCAAATGACCAATGGATGATGCTAAAAAAAAATACTCATCGGTGAAAAAGATCAATTTTGAGTCCAAGAGAGACCAATAATTAGCATTGTAACACAATGACAACAAAGATTTATCAACATGGTCTTGAATTCCATTGTTTAAGGAGTAATATCCTTAAGAAGTTACCTATTGTCAAGTAGTGAAGTGTTAGAGGAAGAATCATAATTATCTGAAAAAGTTATTTAAATATCTCCTTTTTCAACCACACATGAGAAAAAATTTTCCTTATATATGCAAATCAAAACAAAATATCCTAATAGAGACACGCCCCAAAAACATGGCGGCGGACAGACGCTAGGATCAGGCTCTCCCACAAAAAATCAATTTATGGAGAAAAAATTCCTAATTTCGAGAGCTGACTCGAAAAGAACCGGATACCCTACGCAATACAATCAACCCCGGGGGTGCTTTAGACTTAAAAATAAACCGAAGAGTCGGAGTAAAGAGAAGAGAAAAGATATTGGACTCCACACAAAGGAGCAGCAGAAAGGAGAGGTGGGTGAAACGGCTTCCCCTGAGAGCCACTGAATACAAGGTTAGAAACTGCGGTGAGGTCAGAGGGCTCCAGCCAGCCGACTGGGAGCACGACCCACACTCCCCCACCCCACGACCCCCCTCTCTTCCCTGCTAGGCGGCCCTGAGGAGCAGGAAAGCGGGAGGGTCACTGCATCCCATCCCCCACCTGGGGCTAGGTACCATCTTAAAGGGGAGAAAGTCCAAGCAAGAAACATCCCCCACTGGTTGCTAGGTGATAGAAGAGCCAGAAAAACCAGTTCGGCTGGAAAACCTCCTGCAGAGACCACCTCAAACACTCTGGGCTTTAGAATGCAAATTGATCCCAAGCTGATGGGAAGGATAGCACTTAAGGACTATTGACTGACAATCCCCAAAACCCCTCCCATACCTGTTGCTGAAACTATCTCCTGCTGAAACTAACTCTGACCACACCCTCCCCTGCAAAGTGTCAGCATCTTGGCACCCGAAGGGCAGCAAAAAACAAACAAACAAACAAACAAACAAAAAAAGACCACAGCAGGTGGTGAACACGGCCCAACACTTGGCACCCCCCCAACTTCTAGGTGGATAAACACTGGCACCCTAGAAACTAGGGGAGGTGAAACGCTGATCAACAGCCACCCACAGTCTCCACCCCTGCACCCCTTCATGGATTAGTAGGCCCCAAGCAGCAGAAAAGAAAGTAAGACCAGAAGCTCCCAACCCCTCCCCACAAGACATAACCAGAGGGGCAGAAATAGCCCCAGGCAAACATTGGAAGAAAGGGGGGGGGGGACAAAAGAGGGGGAGAGAGGAGAAAGAATAGAAAGACTCCCAGCAAGGACTAATGACAGCAGCAACAGCAAGACAACAACATCTGTCACTGGAAAGGAGGGGCTGAACCCTAGCAGGGGACCCAACCAGAAATCCCAAAACCTAAGAGCAAAAGGACTACAGAACTCCAAATTCACATCCCCAATACTTTATTTTCTTTATTATTATTATTATTTTTATTTTTTACTATTCTATTATTATTATTATTATCCTTTTTTTTTTAACTTTTAACTACCCTTTTCTCTTGGTCCTTCATTCCTACTTTTCTTCATCTTCATTCCCCTTTTCTTTCCTCTCCCTGATTTTTTTTTTCCTTCCTTTCTCACTTATCTCTTTTCTTTCTTTTTTACTACAAACCACCCCTTCATCTTCCCTAATTAAAACTCGGAACCAGACACACACTGGAGACATGCCACGAGAAACATAAAAATTCAACAAAGAAAACTAAGAAAATCCAGAAGATACCCAGCCACAGCCAAGGCAACTCAGACACTAGGGAACCACAAACACTCCTGAGCAAGTAAAACCAGGAGTCATGCCCGCCAGCACCAGCGGAAAACTACGAACAGAGCAAAGCAGAAAACCAACAACGGGAAAGAAAAAAGTCATAAATGACCCTCAAAACAACACACCACAAAAAGAAAATCCCTCTCCAGAACCCATTAATATGGACATAGAAGATTACATCCACCTAACAGATAAAGGCTTCAAAATAGCCATCACAAAAAAAAAAAATTGATAGAATTAAATGAAAAGAACAAAGAACTGAGGAACGAGAATGAATCCATAAAGAAGAAATTGAAGGAACTGGAAGATTTAAAAGAACTGAAGAACAAGAACGAATCCATAAAGAAGAAATGGAAGGAAATGGAAGATTTAAAAACATTAGTAGAGGAGCTAAAGAAATCCAGGGAAAGCCAGAAAAGTGAATTAAAACATATGCAGGGAAGAATAAGCACTCTGGAAGAGAAAGATACTAACAGAATCAAGGCAGAAAAGGAAAGAGAAAAACAAAGGAAAAAGAATGAGGAAAAGCTTCGAGAATTATCTGACACCATGAAAAAAGGAAACATCAGAATCATAGGAATCCCAGAAGAAGAGAGAGACAAAGGAACAGAGAAACTTCTCAAGGAGATAATTGAAGAGAACTTCCCAAACATGAAAAAGGAAACAAAAATTGACATACAGGAAGCCAGACGATCTCCATATTATTACAATGAAAGAAAAAAAACTGCAAGACATATGATAGTAAAACTATCGAGAATCCAAGACAAGGAAAATATATTGAAAATGATGAGGGCAAAGAAACAAATAACCTATAAAGTAAAGCCAATCAGGCTGACATCAGATTTCTCTGAAGAAACACTGCAGGCAAGAAGAGATTGGAGGGACATATATCACACACTACATGCCAACAAATGTCAACCAAGAATACTCTACCCTGCAAAGCTCTCATTCCATTATGAAGAAAAAACATGGACCTTCTCTAACAAATAGAAACTACAGAAATTCATCACTACCAAACCCCCACTCCAAAGAATACTAGAAGAAGTCATGAAGACAAAACCAACAGAAGACCAGGAAACACAGAATAAGGTAAGAATTAGAACCACAAAAGAGTAAACACACAAACAAAAAATATGGATGACTGTATATCATTATTAACTCTAAATGTAAATGGACTAAACACACCAATTAAAAGACACATCATAGCAAGATGGATCAAAAAACAGAACCCAACCTTCTGCTGTCTACAAGAAACACATTTAATTGAGAAAGATAAACAGAGATTAATAGTTAAAGGATGGAAAACAATCCTACAAGCAAATGGACCAAGAAAGAAGGGAGGAACAGCTATACTTATATCAGATAAAATAGACTTCAAACTTAAGAAGGTAAAAAAAGACAAAGCTGGCCACTACATCATGATAAAGGGGACAATAAAACAGGAGGATAACAATCATCAACATATACTCCCCAAATGAAGGAGCACCAAAATATATCAGACAATTATTATCATCCCTGAAAACAGACATTAAAGAAAATACATACATAGTAGGAGACTTCAACACCCCACTTTCTCTATTGGACAGATCAAGAAGACAAAAAGTAACCAAGGATAGTAAAGCTCTAAATAAGGACCTAGACCACATGGAATTAACAGATATCTATCGATCACTTCCCCCCCCAAAAATCGAATACACATTTTTCTCAAGTGCGCACAGAACATACTCCAGGATCGATCACATATTAGGCCACAAAACAAACCTCAACAGATACACTAAGATCAAAATCGTACCAGCCTTCTTCTCCAATCATAAAGGAGTCAAACTGGAAATAAATCATAAAAAGTTAAAAAGAAACCTCCTTACCTCATGGAGACTGAAACCCACAACACTGGAAAACCAATGGATCAACGAAGAGATCAAAGGAGAAATTAAAAAATACCTAGAACTGAATGACAACAAGGACACAACTTTCCAGAACGTAGGGGACACAGCAAAAGCAGTAATAAGAGGAAAATATATAGCATTACAAGTTCATATCAAGAAACAAGAAACAACCCAAAGAAAAAATTTAACATCACTTCTCAAAGAACTAGAAAATGAACAACAAAAAAACCCAAAAGACAGTTTAAGAAAGGAAATAATAAAAATCAAAGCAGAACTAAATGAAATGGAAATAAAAAAAAGAATCCAGAAGATTAACGAAACCAAAAGCTGGTTCTTTGAAAAAATAAACAAAATAGACAAACCACTAGCCTGGCTTACAAAGAAAAAACGAGAGAAAACACAAATAAATAGGATCATAAATGTAAAAGGAGAAATCACAATGGATGCAGCAAAAATAAAAAAAATAATCAGAGATTACTATAAACAGCTATATGGAAACAAGTATAACAACCTAGAGGATATGGACAAATTCCTAAAACTATACAATCACCCAAAACTAGACAAAGAAGATATAGAACACCTAAACAGACCAATCACAAGTAGTGAAATTGAAACAGTAATTAAAAACCTCTCCAAAAACAAAAGCCCAGGACCAGATGGTTTCACAAATGAATTCTACCAAACATTCAGAAATGAAATAGTGCCTATATTACACAAACTCTTTTAAAAAATCGAGAAGGAAGGAGTACTACCAAACACATTCTATGAAGCAAATATTACTCTAATACCAAAACCAGACAAAGACAATACAAAAAAAGAAAACTACAGACCAATCTCCCTAATGAATACTGATGCAAAAATATTCAACAAAATCTTGGCCAATAGGATCCAACAATACATCCATAAGATAATACACCACGAACAAGTGGGATTTATTCCAGGGTCACAAGGATGGTTCAACATCCGAAAATCAATCAATGTAATCCAACACATCAACAAAAAGAAAAATAAAGACCATATGATCAGATCAATAGACGCTGAGAAAGCATTTGACAAAGTGCAACACCCATTTATGATAAAAGCCCTTGAAATCCTTGGGATAGAAGGAACATACCTCAACATAATAAAAGGCATATACGACAAACCCACGGCCAATATTATCCTCAATGGTGAGAAGCTGAAGGCCTTTTCCCTAAGATCAGGAACAAGGCAAGGATGTCCACTATCACTATTACTTTTCAATATAATACTGGAAGTCCTAGCCAGAGCAATTAGACAAGAGGAAGACATTCAAGGGATCCAAATAGGAAAAGAAGAAATTAAACTGTCGCTATTTGCAGACGATATGATAATATATATGCAAAACCCTAAAAACTCCATAGAAAAACTACTCAAAATAATAGACCAGTTCAGTACAGTAGCAGGATACAAAATCAATGCACAAAAATCAGTAGCCTTCCTATATGCAAACACCCAATCTGAAGAAGAAGAAATTAAGAAATCCATCCCCTTCAAAATCGAAACCAAAAAATTCAAACATCTGGGAATAAATCTAACAAAAGACATAAAGGACTTATACAAAGAAAACTACAAAACTCTGTTGAAAGAAATAGTAGAAGACACAAGAAGATGGAAAGGCATCCCCTGCTCATGGATTGGAAGGATTAACATTATCAAAATGGCAATGCTACCAAAAGCAATTTACAGATCCAATGCTATTCCAATAAAAATCTCAATGACATTCTTCAAAGAAATAGATCGACTACTGATGAAATTCATATGGAACCACAAAAAACTTCACATAGCTAAAGCCCTCCTAACTAAAAAGAAAGAAAATGGAGGAATTTCACTCCCTGATTTCAAACTATATTACAAAGCCATAATAATTAAAACAGCATGGTACTGGAACAAAAACAGACAGAAAGACCAATGGAACCGAATAGAATACCCAGAATTAAAGCCACATATCTATGAACAACTAATCTTTGACAAAGGA
>PVIJ01005653.1:0-20000 GCA_004024925.1 Scalopus aquaticus
AGAGGAGAATACAGGGGACCGTGGAGATGGATCACGGGTGAATTGGTGGTGGGCTGCCCAAGGGGAATACAAAATGTAAAAGACATAAATAACAATAAAAAAAAATGGAAAAAAAAATTAAAAAAAAAAAAACTATCCTAAGTAAGGTACCAGGCAAGCATTGAGATAACACAGAAGTATGAAATATAAGGTATCTTCATACTAGGTACAAGAATTCAGTTGAGGAGACAAAATAACATGATTGATTTAAAAACAAAAAAGCTAAATATTTTCCCAAACATCACTTATTCATATGATAGCTATAATACTTCAACACTTGGATTTTTATAGCCTATCACACACACACAATGATTTTCAAAGCCTACCACACAACCTTTTAAGTAATCTAATAGTTGTCAAATACACAATCTTTGGAGAATAGATTATATTTCTGTCAAAATGTCAGACACATGGAGACAGAGCTGATGAACAAGTGGGTATCTAGAGTGGTGAACAGTTTTTAATAACGAAAAACAACACCCAAAATTGGGTGATGCACTAAGGTCACAAGGTTTAGTTTACTTCTTGAAAACTGATTCCACTGAAGGAGATAAAAAAAAAATTTGGACGCACCAGAAACAATCTGATTTGCAAAATGTTTAATATATCCTCTCATATCATTAGCCATAATACAAATCTAGATAAGTAGATTGATAAGAATCTGGGAGGAGGAAGAGAAGTAGTCAGGATCATGTCTTTGTACGTTTAAATAATCTCAACTGCATTGTGTCTGTAAGTTTACTTTTCTAGTTTTAATAAACTAGACTCTTTCTTGCTCTCTGCCATCTTTACAAAAGGAATTACCACTTTTCTTTAGTAAGTTCATAGATGTGGGATATAATTTAGCAATGACATAAAATGATCCTGACATTCTGGAGAACGCTAATTTTAATAGCTTGACAAAGTGGTTGGAGTGTTAAGATGGTAAAACAAATTCACAAATGTTAGTGGCAAGAAATTCTAACTACACAATTTACATTTTCTGTATCTCTTACTCTGAAGAATTCTCAGAGAGAAACAACATCATACAACTCATTTTAAGAATACTGATTTATAGGAATGGAGAGAATTCATTATAGGAACCAGAGAGAATTCATTAAGAAAACGAGGAGACCAAGAAAATAATAACTTTGAAAGTTGTATATATTCTTCATTCAAAACTCTGCTCAAATGTTGTCTTACTACAGACTTTTCCAAAAGATACTGTGCAGAAAAAACAATATCCCTCCCCCTAACTCTCACCATGTTCCACTGTTTTCTCTACCACTTGCCATCATTTCACATATTACAAGCTTGCTTATTTTGTTCATTATCTGTCTCCTCCAGTAGAATATGTCCCAAGTTTTGTTTTCTCCTATAGCCCAGGATTAGAACCTTGCCTGGCATGTTAGGAGGTAGCTCAATAAATACATGTTTCATAAATAAATAATTCATAGTTGTGACAAACACTAAGAAAAGACAACATGGGGTACCAGAGAGAACGTCACGAGGAGACCGATTGGATTAGGAGGTAAGGCTATAGGTCTTCTGAAGATACATTTAAGCTGATAGTTGAAGTATTGAGGTCTGAGTCAGTCAAGAAAAAAAAAGGAGTGTGTGTGTGTTTCTGGTGGCCTAGGGGTTAAGTCTCAGTGCTATCACCACTATGGCGACAGTGGTGAGTTCATCCCCAGCCAGGGAGCTGATACACATGTGGTGCAGCAGAACTCTGCTGTCTCACCCGCTGCTCCCCTCAGCAGTGTATTTCAGTAAATCTGCCTGTTTTGCTCCCTACTCTGTCTCTGCTGAATACTCTCACTCCCCGCACCTCTGGCCTACACCCCAGTTCTTCTTGTGCAACAAAAAAGACAAGAAAGAAAGAGAACTTACCAGCTTTCCAGACATAAAGAAATGCCTTTTAGAGTAAAAGACCCTAAAAGAGAAGGGTTTCTTTTTTTTGAACAAGGGAAGAAGGGCAATTGAAACTGAAATAAGTTATATAACATTCCCCAGCAAGACTTGTGGACAATTGCCATTCTAGACATTTGCTATAAATAGAATTATACAATGTACAGTCTTGTGTGTCTAGTTTCTTTAACCTAGCACAATGTTTAACAGTCTCATTCATGCTGTAATATGTTTCAGTAGTTCAATTTGCTTTTTAACTGCTGAGTAGTATTTCATTACATGAAATCTTGTTTATCCATTACCAGTAGATGGATATTTACACACTTCTACTTTGCGAATAGTGCCATTGTGATTTATTTATGTACATGTTTTTGTACAGACATATTTTATTTTTTTTTGGGATAAGTATCTCTATGAGTAGAATTGCTGAGTCAGATAGTAAATTTATGTTTTACATTTAAAAAAACTGTCAAACTGCATCCCAAAGTATCAGTAGCATTTTACATTCTCATGAACGATGTTTTACATTCACTCCAGTTTCTCCACATTATCAACAATAATTTGCCTTTTTGATTATAGCCATATGAGCAGGTGCAAGTGGTATCTCATATTCCAGATTATATCAATAATGCTGAAGGAAGTCAAGCATTAAACATATTCTTTTGAAGGAGTCTAAATAAAGTCTGTGTTTGGAAAATAGACGACAGTCAAATCATAGACCTAAGGTTTTCTTTACAAAAATATGAACCAATTAAAAAAAATGAATGTGATTTGTAGTGAAACTGTGTTCAGATTAATGACTTGGTATTACTTTTGGAAAACTGCCAGTTTTCTCTGTACTTATAAAGGGTGGTTCCAGACGTTTTTAAAAGTTAAAAAAAGAAAGTTAGAATGGGCAATTTGATTGTTGTTAAAAAATACCAAAAAGCATTAAATTTCACACTTGAATGGATCTAATTTAGCACAGTATTTTCACTCTTCTATTAAGTAAACAAACAAATGAAGAATTCTCTATTACAGGAGAGTGAGCTATTGAACTTTGTAGAGAAGGAATTTTTGTCTTTTAGAAAGAACTGTTTTGGAGTTCATACCAGATTTACATTTTCCATTATATAATGAGATTAATACTTCCTATCTTGCAGAATTGAGAAGGGTAAGTTCAACAATATAAGCTTGTAAAATTTCACTGAAAATTGTAAAATACTATGCAAGTGAACAAAAGAGTTGCTATTATTATTCCCTCTTTGGCCAAAACATACTTCTTTCTATCATGCTTTATAGTTTTGTAAATACAAATTCTATAAGTTTGTGAAGGGAAACTCTTTATAAACAAATTGAATGACTTTTCACACATGCAGTAGTGGTAGTAAGTGCTTGTGTGGCGTAGCACTCATCTCCAACACTTGGATCTTTCCTCTTATTGAACTACATATTTCTCTGACAAACCATGCAGCTTCCAATCTAAATGTTCAATATTAGAGAAGGGCTTAAGTCAAGAATTCTATAAATGTGGAATAATATAAAATCATGTTTTCAAAGAGCTCTTGATAAAATGAGAAAAGAACTATACTGTATAACTAGTGAAAATGCAGAATACAAAACGATGTATCAGGGGTTAGAAGAGCGAGATGGATTTGTGGAGTGGGGTTTGTGGTAAGATAAATTTACACTCCACTGGCAACTTTTACTATAAATTGCTACAAAAATTTAGAGGTCTAGAGAATGTGGTCTCTGCATAGTGAAATCTCTACTCTCATCTCTTACAATACAAAGTTGGTAAGTTCATCTAACACTGTATATGCTGTATGCTCTCAACAAAAAAGAATCAAAAAAAAAAAAGGAGGGAAGAAAAAGAAGGGAGGGAAGAAAGGAAAAAAGGGGATATACAAAAATGCTATAGAAGTTCTCTTTGGATTAGAATGATATGTATTTATAGCCCTCTTTATGCTTTTCTTACACTGACACTGTTTACATTGCCCAATAGTCTCATAGTATTTTTATTAAAATGCAATTGCATTTAAAAGAATGTTTCTAGGCAAAACAAAATGCAATATAAAAAGTCTTAAAAACCTGAGTTTTAAAACAGATACTAAGTCGTACTTCGGTTAAAAAAATTAAACACATATTAAATTTGGCAATAGAAACCTTGTGATCTTTCTGCTTTCCATCTCTCGAAAAGATAAAAATATAAATAATTTTTTTTCTGGGGTGGATGGAAAAGATTAAATGACTTTCAAAAGAGATATCAATAGCACAGTAGAAGATCATAAAGTATGGGGTTAAGAGCTTGAAATCTGGATATAGTACTCTACTCAAATATTAGTTTCACCAATTTAATACCTGCATGACCTAGTATTATTACTGTTGGTGTTATCATAAATTTGGAATGCCATTTCTACTTCACAGCACATATACTTTAAACAATATGGCGAGGGGAAAACATAATAATTTTCTTTCTTTGCAAAAGTCTTTTATAGTTCTAAATCTTGACTTTCATTTTCTAAGATAATTTATTTTAAAATTTTATTTATAAATTGACTTGCATGCACAGAAATAATTGAATATAGATTGGCTTCTAACACATAATTAGATGAATTCAAGCTATTTCCGTAACTTAGATTCAAGTTTATAATCCCTATCATCATGAAGTCGGATTTGGCTCAGTTATCAAATTCACATTCACAAATTCCATTAGTAGATAGTGATTTGCGTTGGAAAACAATACTAAAAGCGGAGGTACTTCTGACCTAGCTTAATAAACTCTAACTGAAGATACAAAGAAATATGTCACTTAGTTATATCTTATACCACTTATAAGCTATAAATTTTACCTTAACTAGAAACTTAACAAATAACTATATTCTAAGTGAAAACACAGTGTCCTGTAGAAGTTCACAGATACTGGGAAATGACCTGTAATCAGTTAAGAATTATTTATTGAGTTCATACAGGATCCCAATTTAAAGAAATCTAGTTGCTTCTAATTTCAAATGGCTTTATTTCATTTTATATTATACAATACATAGATTTACCTTAAGAAATTTGCCTTAAGAAACACATCTGGTAATTTATTATCTTCGGCTTAATGATAATCACAAGCAGAAGCAGGACATTTTCCTCAGGGTTTTGTATTTAGATCTTTGTGTGATTTGCGTGAGGGTGAAATGCAGAAGAAATCTATTACACAGACCAATGTTTTCAAATTGAGAATCATGACTGTTAGGTGTGTGGGTTTTATTTGAAGATGCAGTACAATGAGGGAAAAAAAATGGGAGACTGTGCATTTTTGCAAGTTTTTTGCATGTGCAAATGCATATGTGTACTAGATTGCAAAGTATAATGTATCTCACTGTGTGCTGTATATGAAAAATGCTAGAGCGAAGACGGGTAAAACAAAATACAATCAAAATTCCTTGGGGCACCCAGAATGTTATTGTCACTGAATTTTTTTCTTTTTTTTGGAGCTATATGTTGGTGCTTACATGACGATTTCCATACTGGATTTATTATTCTTGTTTACGTAAACAAGAGCTTTGTCTTTTCGTATAAACTACAATAAAGTGGCATTTTCCTGAAATTTCTTAGTGTGTTTTGACACTAAAGACTAATAATGAGCACATACATTCTGACAAGGTGCTTACTCTGCCTTGGTCAGCAGCACGACACAAGGTTAGGTCCAGGTTACAACAATAATGGCTACATCAGTTAGATAGGATTCAACAAGATTGAATCCTCTCCTTTCCTCTCACTTCAAAAGTTTAACCATTCCCAGGGTCTTTGCAGAGTCTCTTACACTAATGGAGGGTCTGAGTCATCCACCCCTGAGCCCCATGATTACTTGCCTGCATCCAGCATCCCAAGACTAGTTCTGTCTTCATCACAAAGTACAAAAAGCGTACTCTGATTCAGAAAGCAAAAAACTTGGTTAACACACTGCCTTGGGACCAAGGCTAACATTTCATGCCTTCCCTCAGTAAGCCTTGTTCCATGGCTTTATACCCATTAAGCCGGCTCTCTGCCTCACACTGCCTAATCTTCTGTCTTAGCCTCTTCAGCTGTCCTCTAGTACAATCCAAATTTTAGTTCTATCTCAATCCCAACTGCTCTATGCAATGTCTAGTACCCACTTTGATAGGAATGATAGAGAATAATTTTTTTTCTTGACATCAGAGGTGATTTCAACTGAGTTTTACTGATCATCCTGGATTAATAATACAATAGCTTATAATAAGATGGAAATGTCTGGAATTGATCAGATGATGATTTTATAGAAACAAATTCAGCTTTCTCTACTTTAAAACAGTGGTTAGCTACCTAACCATAGTAAATTTGCACAAGTAACATAAAAGTTACATATGTATGCATGTGATATAATATAATGTTACATAAAATCATTACATAAATGATTCTCCTTTCCATTTCTTAATTTTACACCAAGTAATTTACATTGGAACAGCTGTAATTTAGAAGACACTTTTTTTAAAATCACATGTGACGTTAGTCCTTCACTTTTCCCCCATCAGTCAGTACCAGGACGTTAGAAAATGAAGGAAATAGAATACCACCTAAGTCCCAGGAAAATGTATGTATTTTTAAGAAAGGATGATTACAGTAAAGTGGTCACAAAAATACAATTTCTAATAGCAGAGAGAAATAAGGCTGATTTTCTGTAAAACTTTTTAGTAACAGAATTTTTGGATATCCATTCTGAAACTCTATGAATAGGATTGAAGTTTGTTAGTCTGCCAGTAAGGCTAAAGTATATTTTGGGAAATAAGACATTTTGTTGATAAAATATCCTATTTAGAAATTAGGTCTGACTTCATTATTTATAACACATATTGATTAACATGTAATCAATAATTTAGTGTCCTTAAAATATTTATTTCTGAATATGTTACAGCCATACATCTTATGGTCAAGGACAGATAAACAGAAGATAGAAGATAACAGAAGAAGATAAACATTTACATATTCTAATTGGATTTTGGTCATATTTCTCTTATTAGAGCTAATAATTTGCTACAGAGAACACATTCTGACATCATTAAAGCTATTAATAAGACTTGAGCCTTACTAATGTTAACAATTATGAACTGCAAAAATTACTTGAATTTCATCTGTTTTCCGTTAACAGGTAATTACTATTTCCAGATCCTGGCACTATAATCAAGGTAGAATGTTCTTACTTAGGCTAAGGCACCATCATCTTATATAAACAACATGATTCATGCACTTGCTAATCTGTCTTCCTGATGTGAACACTAGCCTGTGTTTGATCTTTAGCAAATAGGTATGTATTCGAATTTCTGCTAAAAATTAAATGTAAGGTAAATTGACAGATACTGCTACCAGCTCAATATCAGTTTTCTCCTCAATAAATAAGTGTAGACCGTTCACACAGTGTAAGCAGGATTTAGTTATAACCATTCTATTATTTTAGCTATACTGTTACATTTTCAGAGAAGATGGGCAAGTATATTAGAAGACTTTGCATAGTATTAACTGATCCATCTTCTGATTCCACAGACAGAAATCATATATATACCACTAGTATCAATTATACAATATAATTTCCTTTAAAGTCATTTTTATAGTGGCACCTCTAAAATTAGAAGATAAAGTTGGATGTTTAGCATGAACATAATGTATTGGGTTGTCAGAAAAGTCACGACACATTTTCTGTATGTCTGTAAAAGAAAAAAATATGTCATGACTTTTCGATAACCTAAGAGTATACACATATTTTGATTCTCAATGATGCTCACTTGAAACTTACAAAATGTTATAATGCAATGTTACTTCAATTTCAAAAAAGAAGAAAAATGGGAAAAGAAGAAAAAACAAGATGATATAGGCATGGACTTTTAAGAGATTTGGTTTTAAAATGTAAATACTGCAAAATTTTAATGGCCTCTTTTTAAACAAATACCTACAAAATAAGATACAGTTTTTTTGACCCAGGGAATGAAGGTCTTCCTAGTTTAGTAAATAGGCAAGTATCTTAGTGAGAGAATATGTGACCATCATGATCAAGAATTGGCCTTAAGAAAAAGTTGAATCTGTGCAACAACTGTCAGAATGAGCAGGTAGATAAAATCTTTTTTTTTTTTTTTTGCTGACCTTACTCCCTTTAATTCAATGAAACAAACACATAAAGTGATTCATGAAAATTTTTTTAAATCAAAAAGAAAGTTGTATTTTACCAAATAATATCTGTGAAGTACTTACTTTTGAGTACTTTTCTCTATTATTTAGCAAAAACTTATCAAAGTGACTTATTAAAAATGTTACCCACTGTTCAGCTTTAGGATTAAATTTTATCATTAGGCCAAGAAGTGATATCAGCAACATATGATGTCTCTCCTTCTTGTCCCTCCTTTTTAAAAATTAGTTAGGTACCTAATCATGAACCAAAACGCCACTTGGGGAGTTGTGGCCATCTCCAAAGGGACCCATCTGGAGTCTTGCCCACGTGTGCATCCAGGAACAGGCAGAGATGTCAGTGTGTGCTGTGGGATCAGTCCTTCTTAGCTACAGTCTCAGCTACAGAGGGAGAAAACCTATGGAAGTTTGACTTGGGTAGACTCAGGCTAAAAGGGACTTTGGAGAAGGTTAGCCTCCCTGAGGGGAGAGCCCAGCATGCCATGGGAACAGCAACAGTAAAATATGAGTTTGGACACACTGAAGACAGAAAGAGGAACTTAGCCAGCACTCACAAGGTGACCTTGCCAGGGAGACGGAGGGAGAAGAGTGAGTGAATGTTGGGCTTCTCTATGCAAATGCTGCTCCAGAAACCCTGTAGTAATCTGCTCTCTCCAGCAACACTAAGAGCACAAAGGCAGGAACTATACAACTAGTGGAAGGGCAGCAGGAAAGAGGCAGAATTTATCAAAGGGATGTAGCTGTGGCTGATAACACTATGAAGGATTAATTTTATTAAAACAGCCACTACCCAAAGTCAGCTATAGAATCCATGCAACTCCTATCAAGATTCAAATGCATTTTTCACAGAAGTAAAAAAAGTCAGTCTGAACATTTGTATAGAACTACAAATGACCCTAAATAGTCATAGCAATTCTGAGACAGAAAAAGTCAAAGCAATACTTTTCATTTGTTTGGCCTGTTCAGGCTTCACATTTCCTGATTTCAAAGTATACTATCAAGCTATGGTAACTAAAACAGTATGGCACTGCCATAAAAAAACAGACATGCAGACCAATGGAACAGAATACAGAACCAAGAAATAAAGGAAAAAATAAAATTAGACTCATACCACTCTCAAAAATTAACTCTAAATGGATTACAGACTTAAACATAATACCTGACACTGTCAAACTCCTAGATGTTCCTTAACATTGGTCTTAGTACTGATTTTTAGATATAACAGCAAAAGCAGGAACAACAAAAACAAAACCCAACTAATGGTATTAAACTGAAAAACTTCACAGCAAAAGAAACAATCAGCAAATTGAAAAGGAAGCCTACAAATGTGAGAATATATTTGAAAGCTATATATTAGATAAGGGCTAATATCATACTCTATAAAGAACTACAACTCAATATGAAAAAAACCAAACAATCCAATTTTAACACTTTTTGCTCTGCTCACGTATTCACGTGTTCATCTAGTCTCCGGTTTTCACGCCACGGTGGATTTATTTGGAACTATTAGGAGCTATTTTTTTTATCATACGCAGTCTAGAAGCTTTAATCTCCATGCATTTAAAATTTCATTAAAATATATCCAGTAGTTCAGGAGCTGTGTGTGTTTTATTAAATGCTTATACCATTCATGCGGTGGCACAGAAAATAGCCGGCACAAGAAGTGTTAAAATGGGGAGAGGAACTGAAGACATTTTACCAAAGATGCTGCACAAATGTCCAATCGGTATAGGAAAAGATGCTCAACATCACTAACCATTAAAGAAATGCAAATCAGAAACCATAGGTATCACCTCACATCTGTTAGAATGATTATCACTAAGAAGGCAAGGGATAACAAGTGCTGATGAGGTGGAAAAAGAGAACTCATGTTCATTGATGGTGGGAATGTAAATGGGTACAGCCACTATGGCAGTAGTGGGATTCCTCAAAAACTTAAAAATAAAACTATCACATGATTCAGCAATACCTCTTCTGGGTGTTAGTCATTATTTTTAAGATGAATTTATTCAGGAATAGCAGAGGAATCACAATCTGAGAAACGCATGCAGTGGCAACCCTTGGTCATATCTCGAGGAAAGGCAGCTTGTTTAGAGGAAACGTGGAAATTGGGGAGGCCTGTTTTGAATGAAAGTTCATTGGAGAATTGGAGGTTCAGGGTGGTTATGCTTGACCTGTAATGTTTCTCATTGGCTGGAGGAAATCTGTTGCTAGGCAAGGCGGAAATCTTCTTTACTCGTTGCTGAGGTATGTGAAGAAACTCGTTCCTGTGTGGAGTCTGTAAATAATGGTGAGTGATAGTGTATGGGAACTCCCCTTTTAGATCCTCCTCGCTCTATTTTAATAAGGTTTCCTTTACTTGTAATAAGGGGTATATATCCAAAGGAAATGAAAACAGGGTATCAAAATGATATTTACACTCCCATGTTTACTGCAGCACATGGAAACAACCTAAATCCCAGTCAGTGGATGAACTGATAAAGAATATGTGACATATATATATACAACATATCTCACACATATTATATATAAATACATAATGGGTATTATTCAACTATAAGAAAGAAGGAAATCCTGCCATTTGAGGCAATATGGATGGATCTTGAGGGCATTATGCTAAGTGAGGTAAGTCACACAGAGAAAGACAAATACTGGATAATATGTGGAATCTAAAAAAGCTGAACTGGCAAAAAACAGGGTAAAATGCTGCTTTCTATGGTCTGGGGTGGGGGTTAAGGAAATGTTAATTTAGGGTACATATTTGCAACCATTAGATAAATAAGTTCTGGAGATGTAATGCACAGCACAGTGATTATAGTCAATAATACTACATATAAATTTCAAAGTTGCTGAGAGATTGATCTTTTTTCTCACCACAAAAAAAGGTAATTAGGTGATAGAAGTATTAGTGAATACAGTGATGATCATTACACATAAATGTATCAAATCAACATTCTGAATACGAACTTATATTCTGTTCTATGTCAATTACATGCCAATAAACATGTTTACTGTTGGGGCAAGTTTTTAATAAATTTTATAGGAGTGTTAGATTTCTTTTATTAAATATTTAGTTTTATGTTAAGGAATGTAATAGAGAACCCCATATTTTACTAAAATATCTTGGGTGCTGTGAAGGTAAAAACAGACAATCTTGTACAGAATTGAAGGATAATGGAGCTAATCCTCATGTAATATATAATATTCACCCCAGTCTTTATTTATATGCTTTATGTATATTAACTACAATACTTTCACTAGCCTTGTTGCATAGAGGGGGAAACCAAAACAAGTTTAAAGGTATATAGCTACAAGTGACAAACTGAATCGAGAGAAGTTTCAGAGTTACTATTAATGACTATGCCAAACTTCTTTATATGTGAATCAAACACATTTTGCGGGAATTAGGAGGTTTAGTTACCAAGGAGTGTTTTTATTGCACATCAAGACAATGGTGTTGACTTGAAAAAAATAAGTTTGTGTCTGATGACTGGAAATATTAAATAAAATATTTTTCTATGGTAAATGATACAGGTTTTAATACCCGAGTTACTTAGCCTGACTTGAAAAAAAATCAAGTGCATTTGTAGAAATTAATTTGTCCCCACAGGAAATAGAGATGCTCCTGTGCTAATATTTAATTGCTACTGCAAGAACACAAACTTAAGTAAAATGAATTTAATCCTGATGCTGGAAGACACATAAAACATAGTACCCATAGTTTCAATAAATTCAATTATTCTAACAGGAAAAAAAAGTGCATGTCTGCTTTTTTGTAAATTTGTGTCTTATTTAGTAATCACCAACAAAAGTATTTCATAATTATATATAGTCTCATATTCATACTTCATGCTGCCATTTCAGGTACACTCATCACACCCTCCCAAAATGACTGTAACTTCCTTGAGAGTAAGAGAGAACATCAAGGTGCACACTCTGGTGATATACAAAATTGTGCTAAAAAAAACCCCTTGTGCTATAACAATATACTAACTACTAGAAAGGCTCTTGATTGCTATCAGTGTTGAATTCTGGGAAGGCAAGGAAGCTGTTAAGAGTAAGCAATCCATGATTCAAAATATCTAGAGAACAGAAAAACACGTTTCTTTTCAGACCTATGAAAAACAGGCAGTGTTTAATTTATACCATATCCCTTAACACAATTTATTATTATTTTATCTATCTATAATATCAAATAGCCATACAATGTAACAAAATGTTTACACTGTTTATTCCTCTAGCAAACAAGTTGCTAGCCAGGCATTCCTTTTTTTTTTTTAATTAGTATTTCCTTTAGTAAAAGGTCTGCTGGTGCCAATTTCACTAAGTTTTTCCCTATGGCTTTATTTCCCTTTCAATCTTGGAGGGTATTTTTGCTGATTTTATAATTCTAAGTTTGTAGTTATTTTAAGCTTTTTCTTTCTTCTTCTCTTTCTATTTTTTTTTTAAGTAACAGTGTCAATTCTTGCAAGAATTTCAAAGGTATCACTGTAGCAGGTAGTGGTGCAGTCTTTCTCCTCCAATGTTTCTGTTGAGAAATCAGTTTCTGGCCTCATATCTGCTCCTTTGAATAAAACCTATTTTTTCTTTTCTTTGAAGATTTTCCTGTTTTTGGTTTTTGTAACTTTTACTGTAATTTAGTGAGCTGTGGTTTGTTTGTATGAATCTGGTGGGAGTTTATAGTGTTTCCTTAGTTTGTAGCTTGGTATTTTTTGACAATTTTGGAATATGCTCAGCCATTTCCCATCAAATGTCTCTTATGCTAAATCTCTTTTTTATGGGACTTAAATCACATTCATCACAAATCCTTTAATCATACCCTTTATGTCTCTTAAGCTCCTTCCTGTATTTTCCATTTTCTTGCTTTTCAGTGTGTCATTCAAAATGTTATCTTCCAGTTCTCCAATTCTTTTTTCTGTTTTGTGTATTTGGAACTTAAGTTCTCATTAAGTTCTTGATTTCATTTAATGCTATTTTTCAGTTCTAATTTCTTTTAAATTCTTTTCAGTTTCCAATTCTCACTTGAAATTGTAAAAATTGTCCTTTTTTTTTCTTTTTAAAGATTTTTTTTTTTTAATGCATACAAGCTGGGATACAGGCCAGAGGCGTGGGGTGGTGAGAGGGTTCACCAGAGACAGAGTGGAGAGCAGAACAGGCAGATGGATCGAAATATACTGCTGAGGGGAGCAGCAGGCGAGGCAGGAGAGGTCTGCCGCACCATGTGGGAATCTCCCAGCCGGGCGTCGAACTCCCGTAGCTGCTGCAGACAGCTACACAGCGCAGCGCCTAACCGCTGCGCCCCTAGGGAGGCCCATGAATTGTCCTTTATTTTCAAGAACAAATTATTGTAAAAATCTGCATCTAGCAATGCCACAATCTTAATCTGTGAATCTGCTCCTGCTGTTCTCATGCTAGGTTTTTAATGGATGTTATACAGAAACAACTGTAAAGATAATCTGAGATTTATGATGTTACCTTCTTCCAGAAAGAATTTATATGTGCTTTGGTAACTGGCTAGGGGCACTAGCAATACTGAGTCATATTAATTCAATTAGGTATTGAAATGACTGAAAGAAGGGGGTGTATTTCTGGTTCATTCTTACTTTGGGGGGGGGGTATCTGTTAATACACCAACCCAAAGTCTGGTGCAGTTTTATTAGTCTTCCCTTCCTTGACCTGCTTTGAACTCTAGATTTTGTCCCCATAGTTCCATGAGTCTCCCAAAAACTCTCCTGAGATTCTTAGCCTTTCAGTAACCTCTTTATGAACTGGAGACATGCCACTACTGGAATCATTTCCAGGGGAAAACTGGTTCCGAATGTTGACCTCACCTTCCTTTTCTGGAACTGGGACACATATTTTTCTACTGTCTTAGTAACTCTCTGATGTTTTCAAACATATGGTTTACTATTTGACCATTTTTTTTTTTTTGGTCTGTTTTCAGAAAAAGGATAGTTCAAATAAGCCAGTCTCAACACATTATTCTCATCCCATAAATTTTGGTATATATATTTTTTAATTTCCACTGTGGTTTCTCTTTTATACTCATTAGTCACTGAGGTGTATGGTTAAAGTATATTTAAAGTTAGTAATAAAGAGCAGTAACTAATGCTTTATAAAGTGTATTAAAATATTTCATATCTTCTATATCACAACTACATTCTTAGATGGTAGTTGTCAATTAATTACCATCTTTATGAAAAGATAGTAAGACTGTGCTTTAAAGACCCATTTAAGGTCACACAGAAACTAATCCCTATTTGAATTTAATGTATTTTATTATTTGTTTCATGTTTATTTTCTGTTTTCTCCCTCTAGAATGTAAGATCTTTGAGTGCAGGACCTTTGCTTTCCTTTTTCACAACTCTGTTTAGATAGCTTAGAACAGTGCCTGGCACATAGTCAATGGTCACCGTATCTTTTGAGTCACAATTCTGAGTATTAAGAGTTTATCTTTATACAGTATTTTGTGGTTATGAAGTGATTTTTAACTAACAGTTGCTATTTCTATTTATATCAATCTGGGCAGATGTGGCTATCTTCTCCATGTTAGAGGCAAGGTGAGGTTAAGTGCCTTAATCACAGAACCAGTAAATGGCAGAGCTGTGACTCTGAACCTTATGTTCTGACTGCAGCCAGAAACAGCTGGGGCGATTTCCACTAGAGCACAATTGACTCCTTATACTGCAACAGCTTCCCTAGGCTACTCCCAGGCTTGAACTCCTGTGGGCATTCAATATAGATATCAGCTTCCTAATGTTTAATTTATATTGGAAATATCTGATTGAAAAGAAAGCTGTACCTTTGAGTTGGTCTTGAAACTTGTATTTGTAAAGCACAGAAAATATTTAAATTGGTAAGGAAATACATGATGGTTGGTCACTGGAGGCCTTATAATGGTTAAATAGATACCAGTGTACTGGCATCCCTATACATGAAAACCTTACTGAAAATAAGTAAAATCTGATCTGAACCTGCTTTGAAGTGCATATAGAGTATGGCTAGATACATATGAAGCAAAAATATTATTAGTAAGTGACTAGGAACATAAGTAAGGACCTTTTGCTTTGTTAAAAAGTTAAAATAAAAAATGAATCACCACAATTTACTGGAACTATCGAAACAGGAAAAAATAGTTAATACTAGGTAATATGACAATGATAAAATCATATACAAAAGAAAGCATAAAAAATATTTAACAATAAAGTTCTTGTAGAACTTTACATAGAACTTGACATAGAATCAAGGGGACTAGAAAGGACAAATTGCTGCTCAGGGAAATAAGACAGATGGCTAGGCTAAATAATTGAATGTTCTGGAGTGATTTTTGACTAAAAAAGAACTTGAGGAAAAAAGCATAGAATAAAACTAAATAGGCTAATTTTCTTTTTAGAGAAAATAGTCAACAGGAGAGCTTATTGATAATCTATATAGACATAAAAAATACATTATGAAAAACACAGAACTATTAAATCTGATACGCAGTAAATACAAATTACCTGAAAGGATATTTTAAATCTTGGAGTTGAATTTCCTAATAAAGTAAGACAAAGAAGGAGAGGGACAAATTTTGAAAGGTTTAAACCCAAGAAGGAAATACTGTATCTTAAGATGGGTGGCCAATCAGGACAAGAGCTAGAAGGGATGGCTCTCTTATTTCTGTCTAACCTATTCACGCTAACACACCAACAGAATGAACAGTTATATTTCGAAATGTTACCAATGTACCTGATAATAATTTATCCTTCTAACTTCACCTACCCTTCTTAGAAAGGGTTTCCAGAATGAATAAAGGCTATTCAGAAGTCAAACTTTCATCTTCATCTCTGATTTTAGGGAAGGAACCACAGTGGAGGGACAAAGGGATTGTGAGAATTGTCTCCCTGAGGTGGTAAGACTGGGTGCTAAGTGTGCTTATGCAGGGACATCCCAGCAAGGGGAGAAGCGGCACAGCAGAAGCCAAATGCTTAGGCTTGGCTCTGGTCCAGGATCTGAAGGCTGGTTAGGATTTGACAAGTGACTGTTTTAAACTGGCCAATTAGTCACTAGGGAGAAAAGCACAATGACTATAGGAAAGGAACAGGCACCTTGACAAAACATGCCTCTGGGTGGCTGCCTCACCTACTGGGTGTCCTAGAAACCCAAGTGACATGGCCTAATGTGGATACAGATTTATTTGAGGACAGGAATACTACGATAAACAAATGCTTAAGAGCAGAGGGTGAGACCCAGAGAGGAAAGTAAAAGTCAGAAGAAGGAATTAAATCATATCTTATGTGAACACAGATCAGGAGGCTTATGATTCAAGTGCGATATTTAAAAAGTGGAGATGTGAACTGGAGTCACACTGCCTGGGTTTGTACACTGTCTTCACTCTTCCTAACTACAGAGCAAGTTACTAAGCATGCTCTGCCTTAGTTCCTACCTCCCTCTACTCTAGGATGATACCAGCACAAACCACAGAGTTCATGAGGCTCAAGGGAGTTAAAATATGTAAAGTGCTTAGAATGCTACTTGGCACCTTTTTTCCTTTTAGGTATGAGTACTTTTTATCTCCACTTTCACCAAAGGATTAAGAATAATAACGACAAGATGAAATTAAGACTAATTATTTTATTTCTTGTCAATCAGATATGGAAAAAGGTTTGATGAATTTCAACTTAAGCAAATGAATCCTGAGGATTACTCTGTCACTCGACTTACCTCATACTATGTTCATATTATCACTGTCCACCATTTCAATGAATACTTTAAAATGGGTTGTCTAACACTCTTGGAAAAAGAAAACTAACAAATGGGTAGAGGGAGTTTAAATGACTACAAGATTCCAAAATCTGCTATACTTAAGCCACAAAAGAAATTCATTTTAAAGAGAAGCCAAGTGTAAAGCAAGACTTCTATGTTTATAAATGGATTTAAAACATAACTAGAACCCATGAATGTATATTAAATATAAAAATAAAATACATTATGCTAGGGCATTCTATCCAAAAAAAGAAATAAAAAAGATAGAAATGATTTTTAATTCTACATATAATCAGAATATTTCAAACACACAGAAAAAAGTAAAATCAAAATGAAGAAATAATTATATCAAAGAGATAAGGAAAAAACAGAACTGAAAGATTTAATACTACTCATTTTTATAAAATATAACAGATTTAGGAAAAAGGTACTTATTTTAAAAGAAGAAAACCTAAATATTCACTTGCATTTTACTGAGTAATATAACATTTACATAATTTAACTAAGTGTAGTAAATTAGACTAAGTAAGAAAGAGTTAAGAACAAATGGGTTTAAGAAAGAGGGTCCATACCAATGCTTTAGTGATGCTCAATAAGTGGAAAATCAATCAAGTCACGTCAGGACCATGACAAGCACCCTAAATGGGGCCCTACTGTTTAAAGGATGAAAGGCAAAGTAGTTATCCTAGACAAGTGTTGGTGGGTAGCCTGACTTTTATCATGGATACAATATTTGTGAACATAATTATGGTGCTGATTTAAGAACACTCAAAGGAAAAGATTGTATAGCAGTGAGAACGAATTTGCAAGGCACAGATCTTGCTATGCTAATATAGTAGCTTTTTTCAGCTAACAGTGAGTGAATAAAGGTAACTGAGCAGATACCATTTATACATTTTAACAATGCTTTCAATCCTGGCTGCATATCAGCATGCTGAGAAATTAAGAGATGAATTGTATAAATGATGTAATAGAGTGAATTACCAGTGGCTTATAGATTGGAAATAAAGGATTATTATTCTTTCAGATGCAGAAATACATATACAAACATATATAGGTGTAGCTCAGGTTTCAATTTACAGTTAGATTAACTGTATGAAATAAAATAAATGTAGCTTATACATTTATCTCTTTCAGGGAAGCTAAATTTAATAACATGCAAGTACCCAGACAACCCATATGGAAAAAAAAATTTGGAAGCAAACAACAAAGAATCTAGCTAGAGGTTTACTTTACTTACAAAATAAAAGCAAAGGAAACTTATTGAATGAAACATACCTTTTTATCTTTTAAAATTAGTGTCATATATATTATTTTACCAGTAGAATTTTTCTTCAACATTTTTGGTAATAATTTTCTTATGTTTTGGATGCACTGAACATTCAGTAAGCTCATAGTGAAGACTTGACAAATTCACACTAGCAAATATTGATAGTATTTAGACATTCTTTGGTTTCATTTTTCAATGGTTGTAATTTATACTCTTTTGGTGAGATACTGTCTTAGAAAAGAGACATAACGAAGTTGGTTACACTTTTACTGAGGTTATTTGAAAGTTTTCTTGATTGAGTTTTGATATTCTTTTGTTTTTAGATGTAATTTTTTTTATTATTAAGACAACATTGGTTTATAATACTGTATATGATTTAGGGGTACCAACTGCTAATTCAAGGTAAGTTATTTAAACATGGATTTAATGGAATGAAGGGTAAACTGGTCATTTATTCATTCATGCAATGATTTAAGAAACTGAGTATCTACTATGTACCTGGTATTATAGTTACTAAATCCTCTACAGTCCTAGAGTTTATACTCTTGTTAGAATGACAGACGTATAAGGATGCTAAATAAAACAATTATGATGGGTGGTGGGGGGGGAGGAGACACATTTCCAACAATTCTCAGGTACTGAAATGGAAGTGGTCCTGTTTATCACAGACTAAATTAAGGTCAGTTTGACTTAGTGAATTTCTAAATGAAAGACTACTTTCAAAAGAATACAATATTATATTCAAGTCTCTATAGTTATTTAAATTCTTAACAAAGTATCTTTTAAAGGAAGTTTAGAACTAATTTAATAAAAAGAGATTACTAGAAATACCAATTGTCACTATATCAATGAGAGGTTCTGAAATATTTTAAAAATTCTCTTACGAGGGCAAGCTGTCATAGTAATTTTTTTTATTAATAAATCAGCTAGCGATTTCAATATCTGTGGTTACCATATCAGCACCATCCTTTTCAACTGACTATGACTCCAATTAAGATTTGAATTAATGGGATTAGGCTAACAACTACAACATATTTTCACTGTGTTGGTTGCTAATAAATACCACACTTGTAATTTACAGTACCAGAGTGTTCTGTAAGGACCACTGTGTTATTAATTAGTTAAATTGATCAGACTATCACTAACATAGCAGTACTAAAATATTATTATTTGCTTAGATTATTTTACATCTAATATTATATCTATTTGTACTTCAGGTGACCATAGAATAACAAATCAGGCAGACTGGCTTCCAATAACAATGCCAAAATGTGCACTTCAGAAAGCAAAAGAGAATTCTACTGATTCTTGCCATCAGAATTGAATTCTTTCCTCAATGCACCACAAAATTAGTTGACTTAGGACTAGAATATACAGTCAGAACTCATGGAGATCAAAAAGGTCAGACACTATACCATTTGTATTTACAAATTCATCCATATTTAGTTTGAATCTGCTTTTTTTGTAGGGTTCTGTCACCTAAATCTAACGATTTTTTTTTTTTTTTGGATTTGCTTTGGGGATTTGACTCTTATGGAATTCTGCCTTTAAGCATTCTACAACATTGTACTTAGACATGTTTAGGCTTTATTGGGTCACATTGGGTCACAGTTTCCAAAAGGAAGTTGGGAATGCAAATTTTTTTTGGATGTCATAGTAAAAGTTATGTACTTAGATAAAAATTTCCAATTTCATATTTAGATAACAGCATACTCAAAATCAATAGTAACACAGTATTAGGCTTCAACTTCCTGAAAACTCATAGAAGAAACAGTGACTCTGCTAATTAGCCAGTAAAATGACACAACTGCTAATCCAATCTGAACTCACTGAGAACAACTGCCTGGACCTTGCTTTAAATACTGTAATTTTTAACAGTATATATAAAGCCTCT
>PVIJ01005653.1:25000-101130 GCA_004024925.1 Scalopus aquaticus
ACTCCCAAGAAATCCTCTTTATCCATTCACTGGATGAAGAGAGGACCCATGGAGCACGAACCACAAGATAAAAGGAATCTAGGTCACCAAGTTTCTGCAGAAGCAGTGCTTTTCTTACAAGTTTTATCACATTGTGATATGAATACAAAACAAATTCACATTGTTTTAACACAATGAAATTTTGGGGTTGTTTGTTACAGAAGTTGTGCACTTTGCCTAATAAAGTACATGGTCAATGAATGTTTCCTGAAAAAGTGAGTAGAAAGGATTGAAACACACAAATACTACATTGTTCCTTTTAAAGTGCAGTCTTCTTTCAGAAATGATGGCCCTTTCACTAGAACAATAAAGATCAGAAGAGCAGTCGCAGAGGTGATATGGGTTAAATGGGACTATTCATTATGTGTGCTCAAAAGCATGTACCAGAATTTATTCTTATCTTTACTGATTTCATAAAAAAATTCTTTGTGGGTATTAATGTAACTGTTTGCTTAAATATATTTTAAATGTTTGGGTAGTACTTTATATACCCTCTGAGAAGAAATGAACTGAATCAAGAATTGGAAAAGATTAAGGGATATACAACTTGCAGAAAACACTGCATTAATATTCCAGAGAAAGCATTTTTCACTTACTAATTTATGTGAAAAATAAGCCCATTACATGCTAACATAGATAATAAATTTTTATAAAGATATATTTTAAAATATTGACGACTGCATTACAACATTATACGAATTTCAGGTGTGTTATCGAGAATCAGCATGTCTATATATTATAAAAATTTCATCACTGTCATTACAAGTTCAATCCTATCCTTTACTATCCCATTGTCCTTTTTTGCAATTTAGCCACTGCTTTCCCCTTCTTTCTGGTAAGCACTAATTGGTCTCATGACTGTAAGAAAAATAATTTTCATCCAGAATTTCTCTCTATATGCAGCCTATATCTGATATTGCAATGACTAGATCAGAAATGTACAGAAACACTTAAAAAACTGAGAGCAGATGACATCAAATCTATCTAAAAATGAATGGAAGAAATCCTAGTACGATTGTATTCAGAAGACTAAGCAGATTTTGGAGAAGTTGTAGGGATGTATTAATTTTAGAGTTAACGGAGCCCAAGCACAGGGGAGTGAGCCCAGGGCAAATGTCAGATAGGGAACTGACCGAGACAGCTGAAGACTGGCACCTCCCTGTGTGTGGTAAGCAGGTGTTTGGTTTCCACGTAACCAAGATTAAGCAGCAAGTGTAGGAAGTGCTCTACCCAGTGAGATGAGGGCTGACAACTACTGATCTGACAAAAATCTGCCAGTGTGCATCACTGAGGTGCAACACATCTTTCACTTCAACAAATCAAAACTGGGAATGATCAGCTGAAATGGCATGATTACAGGGCTTGTTAAAAGTAAAGTGAATGGGGCCTCCCTGGTGGCGCAGTGGTTGAGCGCTGCGCTGTGGAGCTGTCGGCAGCGCCCAATGAGGGTTTGAGGCCCACCCAGGGAGAATCCCACATGGTGCGGCACATCTCTCCTGCCTCACCCGCTGCTCCCCTCAGCAGTGTATTTCTGATCTGCCTGTTCTGCTCCCCACTCTGTCTCTGGTGAGCCTTCTCGCCGCCCCCCGCCTCTGGCCTGTACCCCAGCTTGAACAACAACAACAAAAAAACCTAAAAAAAAAAAAAAGTAAAGTGAATGGTGGATTGATAATTACCAGACACTTGTAGAAGATCATCCCTTGAGAAAGAAAACAATGACAAAATAAAAACAGCACTCCAGAACACATTTACACATAATTTACACATAAAAGTCTAGAGATGACATCGTCAGAGCACTACTTAACCTAACATTTATTGAAGGCTAGTCTGTGCTTTTAATTTATGTATGTGTGTATATTTCACTTAAATCTCAAAACAGCTCTATTCTTATTTTACAGATAAGGAAACTGAAGCACAGGAAAGCAAAATAACTTTTTCAGAGTCAAAGACTTAGAAGCACAGAACAAAGACTCAATGTTCCAACATTTATCTAAGAAGATATTATAAATGACTATAAAAGCAATTAAAAATATGATAGACATATATGCATTGATGGGAATGAACTTCAATACAAACACAAAGTAAAAAAAGTAGGTTGAATAGCATAGTTGGCATCCACTAAACAAAAGAAAGTTCATGAGCATATATGTGAATACATAAAAAAAGGACAAGAAACATACACGGAAAAGTTCTCACTTACTTGCCTAAGTTTAAATGTGTGAAGCAGGGATTCTACCCAACTCTAACAGGTGTGCTTATTACTTTATTATATTACCTTTATTTAAAATACATACACACTTTAAGATTCCATCTACAAAGTTAAAATATTCTTTTAAGAAACAAAAGAAGTTTTGTGATGCTCTAATATAAATTTTGGAGCCAAAAGAGAAATGTTCTAATAAAGTCCAAATAAAAAACACCTAACAAAATATGTACTTTGTATATTTCAGTTTACTATAATTCTTAGTGCCTTTTACACTAACACTAAGAAAACAACCAAACACCAGAGCATTTTACAGGTACTGCTATATCAAAATATTTTAGGTAACAGCTATAAAAGAGGAGGATCTGTAATGAGGACTCTGTATCCTATCCAGCACTCTCCATCCCATCCTTCAGAAGGCCTTTATTAGTCATCAAAATATACTTAAGATTATTTTCTGATATTTTACTTTTTTCCTAGTATATATATATCACAAATGGCAGTTCAAGTGCTGTCATTTGCTTTAAAAGAAAAAGATATAAACTATCAATACAGTTTCATTTCAAAAAGAAATCTAAGTAGGTAATTTGAAGAGAGAGATGTCTATTATAGCATTATTTACAATACCAAGTTATGGAAACAACCTACATGTCCAATGACAGATGAGTAGATGAAAAGATGTGATATATATACACACAATAGAATACTACTAAGCTATAAAGATGAAATCTTGCCATTTGCAACAACATGGATGGAACTGGAGGGGATTATGCTAAGCAAAATAAGTCCAAAGAAGAAAGACAAGTATTGGATGATTATAATCATATGTAGAATATCAAGAAACAAAAGAACAGACCAGACCAAAACAAAACAAACCCTAGAAATCTGATTGCAGAATTGGGGCTACCATATGCTTAGTCTCTCAAAGAAGTGAGGGGGCCCAATGGACTCTGGTTGAGGATTATGGGTATTTAGTGGTGAGTATGTGACAGTATACATCTAAAGTTATGAAACTATACCGCTAAAGTATACACAGTGTTGTAAACTAACATTACCTCAACAAAAATAATACAATTAAGAAACCAAGAATCTACGTAGGGTTTTATATCTACATGAGTTTTTACTATGAATACTTTATTGATGAAGAAATGAAGGGCTCAAGAAAGTTAAAAAATATGCCAAAGATCAGAAAGACTGTGAATTCTAGCACAATGCTTTTGTAAATCCATTTCTTTACTATTCATCCATTTGGAAACAAACAATAACCAAAATTAGAGAGTGAACTACTTCTATGCACAAGTTTACAAAAAAGCACATCAGCAAATGTGTTTATAGAGAGCTTCTCTTCACAGTTCTATGCTAAATCCCATAAGCATTTGGGTCTGGAGAAAATTTCAGGATTTCTGAGATAGCTTCTCCCATTTTACAAAATGAAGTAGCTCACCTAAAAAGGTACAGTGATCGGGGTTCTATTAGGTGTAATCCTGTTTTAGTACCATTCTCAATAATTCTCCTATCTCTTCAAAGTACCACTGCATGAATAATGGCTCTAATTACAAAGTAGCTGAGTAAGATGCATTACCAATCTGTACGCTTTCTGTTTGTGAGAGAGACAATTAGCAAACAGATAAAAGTTGTGTTCACATTTAGGATTTAGTTTCCTTCCAAGTTTTATGTTGAGGGTTTAGGTACTTTTCATTTAATCAATCAATCAATCAATTAATTAATTAATGCATAAAAGCTGGGGTGCAGGCCAGAGGAGTAGGGCAGTGAGACGGTTCACCAGAGACAGAGTGGGGAGCAGAACAGGCAGATCGACGGAAATACACTGCTTAAGGGAGCAGTGGGCGAGGCAGGAGCGGTCTGCCGTGGAAATACACTGCTGAAGGGAGCAGTGGGCGAGGCAGGAGCGGTCTGCTGCGCCATGTGGGAATCTCCCCAGCCAGGCGTCAAACTCTCGTTGCCACTGCTGACAGCTCCACAGCTCAGCGCTTAACCCGCTGCGCCACCGGGGAGGCCCTAGGTATTTTTCCATTTCAACCCACAGAAGAAAAGCCAGGTGATTATGCAGACTTAGTTCAGCCCAACCAGAGTCTCCTAGGTTTTAATGAAAAGGAGAGAACAATAGTTACATGCTGGAATAGGCAAAATAAGGAAACACGGAATCAATTTTCCAACTCTAGCATCTGATCTGGTAGCAAGCACTACTGCTAATGTTTTCAGCCAACATATTTTTTCCCCAACTTAGATTCTAAGAAGTTTAAGACATTCCAACCGAAATGTCTTTTTTCTTAACCGAAAGACTGCTATTTGGATATTTGGAGAGAAGAACTATTACCTCAAAAACATAATTATTCTGAAGTCTAGAAATTATTTTGTTGTACCTCATTTAATTTATACAATAATGGCAAAGATCATCTGCCTTTATTTCTGCAACTTGTTAAAACAGTAATAGTAATAAATGGTAGTGATGCTGAAAAACTGGATTCAGTGAGAATGACAAAATGGAAAATCTACAAAATGGAATGGTGACTTTTAATTCTTACTTTTTTTTTTAAGTACAAATGTAGGAGTATAAATATTTGGAACATACTGAATTGTTCGAATTTGCCTGCTTTTACATAAAATTCCTTTTTGCATATTTGGTAATAGTTCCCAAAGTAAGTTTTTTCTTTCACTATTTTATACTAAGTCATGTCTTCTGGAGCTTCTCTTAATTCTTACACATTTCCAAGCTGGGTTAAAGATTAATTACCCAAACTTACAAGGATTTTATTTACGTGCCCTTTTTTTTTAATCTGCTAGGGAATTTTTCATGTTATTTACTAGAAAAGCTTTGATGAGCAGTGTCACTGCTGAGAGACACACTAGGTGTGTCTAACAGATGTGCTGGCCTGATGCAGTTTTATGAAGGCTACTGAGTGCTGTTCACCGGAACAGGCATTTTTCTCGCAACTCTCTTGCAGGCATTCATGAGCAATTCAATGGTAAGGAAAGAATCAAACAGACCTAATTACAACTTAAGATGAAAAAGTGAATAGGTAATAGTTGTGTTTTTTTTTTTAAATAAGTTCTACAGCATTCTGGCCATGCTTAAAATTTCTCTTCTCCAGTTATGTTGATGCCTGATGCTCACCCACTTCCCAGTCTATAACTGAATGAATTGCATAGACACAGTAAACAGGATGTCATTTACTAACCAACAACCAAAGTTTAAAACAATTGGAAATAATCTAATATCACAACATGGAGATAGAGATAGCTATGATGCCTACTCTCTCAAAAGCAGTACTAGTTTTTCTGTTTTTACAGAATGCTGATATGGAAAATAAAAATAACTTCATCATTCTGTGTTCCTTTGACTTATTGCACATCCATCAACCTCATGTCAGTCTGAAGTCAGTTGGCCACCATTCCAAGAAAGATGTTTCAGCGTTTCAGAAAAACTCTGGGGTTTGGAGCAACAGAATTACTCCTTTAAAAGGAATCATATCCTAGATCCTGCTAAGTGATATGTAATGCTTATTCTTTTCAGTTACTCAAAATATCCTATCAATACATATTTTTAAAGAGTAATTGAAGGTAAGCAATCCTTTTAAAAACAGAAACCAAAGTTCAGGAATGGCAATGCTTAAAAGTACACGTCAGAAATCGAGGAAATAAAAGTTTTCCATATAAAAATGACATTTCTTAATTTTTACTTTATTCTTATATCATAAGGCCTGATTTTTTAAAAAAATATTACAATTACATATATATTTTATACACACACACACACACACACACACACACACACACACACACACACACATCCTTTTAACCCATGCCTTCAATTCCTGAAAGGAAACAAAAACATAAGCATGACTACTGTGTGTCATTCACTGTGCTAAGTATTTTAAGATACATCTTTTTCATTTAATCCCCAGAAAGTTTTAGAAAAACTTAATAAATTTGCTCAAGATTACAAAACTCGTAAGTGGGTGGTTCAAGAATGAAAACAAGCTTGTCTGCCTTTCTTTTCATTATTGAAAATAACTTATTTGAAACAAATCTACTACTAGTGCTTCTAAATAAAGAATAATTATTTTTTAAAAAATTAATAGTTAAGTCAGAGGGGTCATGAATGAAATGTCATTGTAAAATAAATATGAGAGCAAATAATTTGGGGTGAAATGGCCATGCTATTAATAAGTATTTTGCAGGTGATTATTTTCTTTCAGGAATATGAAATGCTGAATATTTAAGTGCATGCCATGATTTTGGTTGCCTCCACTTGAGAACCTCATCATTTAAGTCTGAGGCCAATAGCTGGATTTCAGTGCTTCAATTCATACATCTTCACACTAAAAATGCTAACACCTCTGATAAAATGCAGACTTCCACTGCTGAGTCCACAAATTTCCCCCAAAGGAGCTTTATGCCATGTCTTGATTTAATCCTGTTAAAAGTATGTTTTAAATGCACGTTTTATATACCATATTCTCATAGAGGAGCTATATCATTGTCCTCCTATTTCTGACACTCCAACTAAGCTAAAGAAGTCTGCAAATACAATTTAAAATCAACAACGTAGGCTTTGGGGGAGGACAAACAGAAGGACCCCAGAAGTGTGACCTGGTTTTGGAGTATCTCTGAGATTTCTAATCCCCCCAGATCTGTGAAAATTAGGCCCATAATGGAACTGTTGCACTCACTCTCCAGAGTGACTGTAAACTGAACCCAGGCATGACCTTTTACCTACCTACTAATGAAGAGGGAGGCTCTGTTCTCTTATATGATAGGAGAATGAAACAACAGTAGAGGCAGCTTAAGGTAGAGGAGATAAGAAAAGAAAATTGGTATCCTTGAAAAAAACCAGTCATGATCTATACCAGTGCTTGGGTAACTGAATCTAGTCCTAAACAGAAACAATGGAATAAAAACAAGTTGAAGATGTTATAAATAATACACTAGAATTTTGCTGGATTAGAAATGAGTAAGAACTGTAAGAAATTTAAGACCTATATATTTCCAAAGCATTTGTTTTATGGACAAATGTTTACTAGCAAGTTCATATACTTCATTACTAAAACACCTATGGAACATGGTGGAGGACTGCTGGGGCACTGGTGGTGAACAGGGTGAGAAAGAATCATTTGCAGAGGTCTGACCTGCAACCGAGGAACAGATACAAAGATGGAAACATACTTTACTTCAATAAACATAATTTGAGATTAAAAATAAAAAAACAGCCTATATATGAAAAATATAGGTTTTGAGCATCCTTTAAATTGTTTTGGTGATAAAAAGACATTTATATCTACATATTTTTAAAGGTGATAAAAACAAATACATCAAACAAGAAATTCCTCTATTCAAGAAAACAGAAATACAGTACTCTTTTGCAATTGTTCTCTTTCATTTTATGAGGCAGAACTGAAATAAGATACTTTCAACAATATCATAAAAGTAGAATAAAAGAATATACTCAATGAAGATCTTAGTCATTTTATGAGAATATGATGGAAAGAATTTGCCTCCGAAACAGGCAAGGAGTACCCATCAATTCTGCATTTTAAAATGGATACTACTAGAGATTTTCAGTCCCAGTATTAATCATTATCACTATTTGACAGTTTCTATTTTGTTGCTAGATATTTTCATTTAGGAATTAAGTTATTGTGCCTTTATTTAAGGTAGTGGGTCTCAAACTTTAGCACTTACTAGCATCACATGGAAAGTTTGTCAAACCATACACTCCTTGCCCATGATGGGTAGAGATTTAGCATTTTTTGTATGACAATGTAATTTTTATTTGGAAACAATTAATTTTAAGCTCCTTTTATCTCACCATGATTTTTTTGGGGGTAGGCCCATGAGTCACTTGATGTTTTAAAATTTGCAAACTACTTGATAATATTTATTTATACTTAAGCCTAATTTAATTTCATTCTGACCAAAGAATGTATGCTAATTTTGGATCAATGTTTAGAGTTACTTTAGTAATGAATATATGGTCAATTTTGTAGATGTTTTATTAGTACTTGAAAAGTACATACATCTTGAGTTCAGGGTCTTAAGTGTTCATCAGAGCAAACTTGTTAGTTGGTCTTTTTGTGTAATATATCTCTCATGTTTAACATGTCTCCTATCAAGCTTAATCTCGCAATTGTGTCAATATTTGCTTTATATATTTTGAGACAATTTAGTCAGATGCACATGAGTTATAACTGTTCTCAGATGATGTTGATGCTGTTAACAGAATATAGAGCTTAATGATTAAAATTAGTCTTGAACAATTTTGGTTGGTTTAGTGAAGGCATGCATAAACCAATTTCTTCTCTTTGCTGAAAGATCCCCTGGGCCTGGAAACTAAGATACTCAGATTACTTTTGGTGGGGTACCTGACCTGGAATAGAGTTACTTTTGCAATGTAGGCTCAATGGAAGTCATCATCTCCCTAACAAAGTGCTCTCAAGAAATGATTAAAAACCTCATTTTCTTTAGTATGAGCTACAAGAGTCTTCATCAAAGAGACTTAACCCATTTTTTCCAGTCAGTTATCATTCCATCCCATATCCTTTGTATTCCAATACTAAGAACTTATTCTAGTTTGGTAAAAACACATTCTTTCACAGTTCTTTGCTTTTATTGTACACTGGTTTGAAAGGCTTTGTTTACTCTCTAAATGTCACATTTATGAGAACCTCTCCCTAATTGTTGATGGAGTTAATTGTTCTTGCAGTAGTATTTTTGCAGTAATCATACTATACCATAATCATCTGTTTAATATGTTTGTTTCCTACTTAATGTATATGTTTCTTATTTATATTTGCATCCTTAAAACTCATTTCAATGCCAATAAACGCTTAAAGGAAACATTTATCAGAATGGTTTCAATATTTCAAAAACACAGGTGAGAAAATAATTTGCAGCAACATGGAAAGAACTAGCTGGAAATATTCTGAGAAATAAACCAGACTGAAAAGACAAACATTGTATGATTCACTCATATGTGGTATATAGAGAAAATAAAGAGATGAACTAAATAGAACAAAAAAATAAGGTTTTGTACTATAAGACCAACCAGTGGTTACTAGAAGGGAAGGGTAAGAAGGGCAGGTAAATCAGGAAAAAGGGGACAATGGTAGGATGAAGGAGAGATTTGGACCTTTAGCAGTGAATTTAATGTAGTATATATATGTTTTCCATGATTAACAGCTGAACTTTGTATAATGTTATAATGCAGTGTTACTTCAATAAAAAATAAAACCTAATCAATTCAAAAGAAAAAACTAAAAGGAAATGGGCTATAATAGCTAATAACACTGACAATGCAAAATAGCACTTATTTACACTGATTTCCAGTTACATACAACACATCCCTTGGGAATTTGGTATAATATATTGTATCAGATCCTTTTCTAAAAGTTCTTTGATATAAAGGAATTGGAAGACATTGATTAGACTATGATATCTTTTATAGCATTACCAAAGAATGAAATGGCTTTTATAGTCAGGACATAATGAATTACTGAAAGAAATTATAGCAGAATGATTAAAGGAATGGATTCTGAAACTGAATTGGGTTCGAATCTGTTACTATGAGAACTACATTGTGTCTCAATTAATCTGAAAATAGTATTGACAAATAGTATCTCCATCATAAGCCATGGAGTTGATGTAAAGATTAAATGAGTCAATATATGCCAAGTACTCAAAATATTACATATTCCATGTGAAGTACTATATAAGGGGTAGGTAATGTATTTATGTAGAATACTATATTATCCATACACTCTTCTTAATAAAGTTATTATTTACCTATAGCAATTATGAACATAAAAATATATTTATCTGTACTGTTTCTAAAACAATTTATATATAAAGGATTTATAAGTTTATTATAGCGAATCCTTTCCTTACCACAAAATTTCATTTAAGAAATACACAAGTATATGTAATGTGGTTTCTCTGATATTTCTGAGAAATTGTATAGAATATAAACAGACTTACTTTAAACTGAGAAAGAGAATTGTTTTATATAGTTATATACAGAGTTCTTTTATAAGCTCTCTCACTTATAAATTTAGCTCTGTATTTACACTTAATTGTAGCTATATTCATAGTATTCTAAAATATGAATTGTTCACTGCCTTGTAACCCCTTACATGACACTTCAGCATATTTTCCTGCTCATATTAATTCCACCTCTTAGGTCTGGGAGGACTATATTTATTTATCTAGTAGAGCCAGTTACCTCCTGCACCTTTCTTCCACACTAGGTCAGACATCTTACTGATTTTAGTATAATGTGGTATCAGTCATGCTTCATTAACTGCTAAATAACTGCTTATTGAACTACACTGAAAATCAAATACAAAGTAATGACTCTGAGGAATAGTCATGATTAAAGATTTAATTCTAATTCATGTTACTTAAATATTTTAGATGCAACTATGCCCAAAAAGGATATTGAGATTTACTAGTACCACAGAAATTGTATTTTTATAATTAGCATATTCCTTTTTAGTCATATTAGAATTCCAAATACAACATGTGACAAAACTTCTCATTTCAAGATCCATTAACTTGAAAAAAATACACACACACACCCAAGTACACACATATGAACATGTAGATTCTTAAGGTTTTAAGACTGAATCCTTCACTTACCAAAATTTCATTTAGGTATGACTCAATATTTTGTCTTAATAACATAGATACTATGTTATACATATATCCAGTTGAGAGCAATAAATCTTATGAATTTTCACAGCAATTAAATTGCATATCAAGCAACAATCTTCAAACTCTAAGTTACAGCCACCAAAGTACTATATATCCTCATACACCACATATTTAGATACACAGGGAATAATTTTCTGCCATTTGGTATTTACATTAGGTATTTACTGTCATATCAACATAAAACAATGGCAATGACAAGAGTATTCTTAGTTTGCCGTGTGCCAGCATTTTGAAAGCATTACTCTGGAATGTAACAATATTATTAGAAATTGACACCTAGGAGTGAAGCAGCTGAATGTTTATGTAGTGTTAGAAAAAATGTAAAATTATGTAAGGGTTTCACTTTAAACACAAATTTAGAAAATACTTAAAACATACACAAATCAGTAGATCCACATTTTTATATACATTATATATATGCTACACATTGCATATATTTTATATATTCATTTTAAATGCATGTGTGGCAAAATTATTGTATAAATATTTTTGACTTACGCCTAGTGATACAGAGCTCATTAAAGAAAAATAGTGTATCTTATCAATAAAGGTTAAATAAACTTTAGATATTTAAAATCTTTTGTATAAAATCTTCAGTCTTGTACCATCTATAGTAAGGATTTTGAACTTTATTCTAGAGCATATTATCAACTTGAAAAATCTTGTATTTAAAACTGTGTTTGTTCAAGGAAATGCCCTCAGAGATGAATAATATGACTAATAAAACAAATTTTGTGGACTTAGATCTCTGGGTACTTCTCCTTTATGAATTCCTTACTGGAAGAATATGGGCATAATACAATGGAGTTAAGACCTGCTGCAAATTGAATATACTGTAGTATATTACAACACCCGAGTTTCACTAGGTGGCGCAATAAGAATAATTTATCTTCCAGCTTTTACTGTCGGAATGTTAAACAGAACGAGAGCAGGTAAAGAACTTATCATTGACTTTCACAGAATTTCTTACCTTAATGAGAGTGTTTTTATTGATACTAGAATTTAATTCATTTGTAATAATAAATTATTTAGCATAAAGAAAGCATAATGGATGATTTTCTATTTTTCCATGGGCTACTTACAACACTGAACAGAAAGTGTGAGGCGTTTTATAGAAAGCACTATGTAAAACATGACATTATGATACAATGGCACTATTTTATTAAAACTTTGCCTGAAAGTGTCACCGAACTTAGAAGTGAAAATTGCTAGCAAATTACACTTATAATTGCAAAAGCATAATGTGAGTTTTACAGTACACAACATTTTAGGAGTTCTCATATTAAGATTTTTCAGTATCAAAGAACGGATATGAAGGGGACTGGCACAGGAATTAGAAGAACTGTATGCTATTGATAGTTCTAGTTTATAATCTGATTTCTGACCTGGGACGCAGTTTATCAAACAGGCAGAGGACAAGAGCTGGATTTGATTAAGTTTAAGGTCTTCAGAGTTTCAGAAAATTCATTCTAGACATTCTAAGATAAGTAACTATATGTTCTATCAAGAGATAACATATTTTACTTAATATTTTTCAAAGAATAAAGTTGAAATTTGTATCCTATTTTATTCTTTACTGGGATCAAACTGACGATTAAAAATCTGAAAAATCCTACCAGATATTAGAGCCAGCTTTGATTGGAAAGTATGATTAAGATCACTAATCCATCTTGCAAAACCTATGTCTAGAAATACATTTGTTCTCCTTCTAGATAGGGTAATTTTAGAGTAACTTTTAAATATTTACATAGATTTTAATTTCAAATGGTTAGTATTCAAGCTAGATTTCATAAACGTAGTGCTACAACTGTGATATATTCAGAGCTACCAATCATTGGGCCACCAATAAGTTACATGCGGGAGAAAATATTGATCCTTTGAGCCCTCGGGGCAACCAAGCAGAGTCTGAGGTGGCTGGAGTTCCAAGCCAGTGACCCCTGGATAAAGTAGCCTCAGATTTCAACCTAGCATGTCCACCAAACGCAACCCTTTTATGTCACCGTATGAGAAGACTGAGCAGCACTGTTAGAATGTTTCTGAATAATCTGAATCTAATCTATAACAGCAAATTGCTTGAGAGACATTTGGAAAGCATTAAAATGTCTCCTTTAAACTTTCCCCATAGTTAACTTGGAGGCTTTTTAAGAAAGTTTTCTATAACTGCACAATTTCTAGCTGAAGTTAATGTCACAAAACAATATGAATATTGATGACTAATAATTAAAGAAGGTATTTTAACATGGAGAAATGTATATATTTCTTGTGTTAAGTGAGCTAATTTATCAAAAACTTACTTAACACTAAACAAACCCATCATTATATAAGTCATATACTATGTTCCTAGCTCATTAATTTTAATACTGAGTTAAACCACGATAGATATTTTTTGTGTGATCTTTTTCTGTGCTGATAATATAGATGTAACTGATAAGAATAAAGATATATAACAATTTCAAGTTATTAAATTGTGAAGCACCATATGGACATGTAATTACTGAGGTTGGATTTTTTTCATTACCTTGAAAATAAATTTTGTAAGTAACCATACTGTATATACAAGAAATCTCACTTTGTGTTTGTGTCTGTGTGCCTGTCTATATGTGTATATTAATACATGATTTCTAGGAAAAGGTTTTTTTTTATTACTAAGGCTGAAGTTACAGCTGCAAATTATATAAAAGGATATCATGCTTGGTGTTATGAAACACATGCTATGTAATATTTTAGACCTGTATATATTTTATGAATAAACACAATAAAAATATCTAGAAAGTATATGTGAAAAAATCGTCATTGTTAGTTCCACAAAAACTATGAGAGGTAATCTCAATTGAAAATGAGTTAAATATTAAACTTCTCTAGAGGAAGATAGTACAGCCAGCTTTGTCAGTATTATAAGAAAGATTAACATTCTAGTCATAGATCTTTAAGACAAAAAAGTATACCAAGAAGGGACAATGGCTTCTGGGAAGCAAAGGTAAAAACTGACAGATAAAACTCGGTGATAGCATCAGGACGAACCTCCCCAAAGACCGGCTTACGTCCTGGTTACTGCCTACTGTATTAAGACTGCCTTTCTCATCACTTAATGCTTATTTTCATCACTTTGCTTAAAATATTGATAATCAATTAGGGCTACGTCTGTTTTGCCACAGAATCTGTGTCACAGTCTATCAGACTGTCAGGGCCAATTCAATCCTCATTCAAAGTTAATTTTTTCTTCATAAATCTGCCTTTGGAGGAGTCATTAGGCGCGGAACATAGCCGGAGGTGCAATCACCTATTCTCTTTCATTAGTGGCAGGCAGAGAAGGTGAGGGAGATTATTAGAACTTTGGAATGATCACAAAGCAGCGTGCTGCCTGTCAGATCCCCCCAACATTTAATTCATCTAGCCAACTCACCAGCACTCTGTGCCAACAGTTTTAAATGGACATTATTCATGAACATCTGTGACAGGCTGAATATTCTGAACTGGAAATGATGAAAAAGCAATGCCCCCTTTGACTTTAAAATTAATTCTATGGTCAAAACAATTAAGAATATAACAAACATGCTTTGTGATGTTATTTTTAGTCATCTAAGATATGTTTCAGAAACAAAACAATTCACTAAAGCTAATAATACACAACTATATAAGGGAAAATTAAAACAGAATATGAAAATTCTTAGTATTAAGCAGTTTTTTAAAAGCCTATTTTATCTGTGCTCGGGATGACCAGGATTTTTCCCAAAGGTAGATTTAAAATTCACAATAAGATTTAAATTTTCATTTCATGGGAACACTTTGTTTAGCAACAAACCACAAAATGAAATGATTCAAAGTGAATGAACATATGACCAGAACCACTTTAAACCAAAAAATATTCTACCTGAAATTGTCATAGCCACATGTTTTAATATAAAAATGTCTGCTATAAGAGTTGTGGGTAGAACATCGATAGAGAAACTTAGTATGTAATAAAAGAAATAGGACAAATAAATTAAGTAAAAAAGAAAACTGTTTAAACAACTAATTTTTATTGTGAAAGCTACTATTAATTTATATTTTTCAAGAAAAAAATGGGATGTTTAAAATGCTTTGTTCTTTAGTGTGTCACACCTTTTATGATCTGGAATAGATAAATTTATGCTTGTTGCTAAAAGAGAGACTAAAGAAGTGCCATACTGTTTATTGGGGGGAAAGGGGAAGACTTTATAGGTTTTTGGTTTTTTTTAATTTACTCAGAACACCAGACTCATGACACCAAGATTTTTAAATGCTGTTACTGAAGTCATAAGGTTTGAGCATTGCCCAAACAAACCTTATTACAGATTACCCTTAGAAAATAACAATCTGCACTTCCCAAACTGTGTTCCACACAGTGAGCTGCTAAAAGGGTTCTGTAGTCAAATGGTTTTAGAGAATACCTGGCTGAATGAAATTAAGCTATTTCTTTACTGCAGAACTCATCAGAATCCATAAAATGGAAATTTAAAAGTCTTTTCATGAGGAAGAAACAAAAGAATGATTTGCAACCTTACTTAAAAGGTATAATTTTTCTTGACAACACTAGAATATCAACAACAAAAGATTTTCCTAGTCTCCCCAGGTTAACTATTTCTCTGGAGCTGATATTGTACCACTTTTTTTTTAAACTCTATTAAGTACATACCACTTAAAAACAATTACCTTGTCTATTTTTAGCTTTTCCATTTTTGAAAGATTCATTAATACAAAAGAGTTTCAGTAACAATAACTACTACTAGCACTACCATTGCTACTGCTATTCTGGCTGCTACTACCACCATTACCATCACAGTTGCATGAAACAGATTTTCAGCAAAATGGATTATACACAGGCAATTGCATTCTTAGAAAAATGTTGGAAGGGCTGAATGCACAAGCTCTGCACTAGGCCTCCAAGGTAGATGCTCAAATCCACATGTGGAGCTAGCTTGTACAGAGCTGCCCCCGTTACCGCAGGCAGGGTGGCAAAAACGAGGGAGGAAAATTCAAGACTACCCTATCACAGCTACAAATGAGGAAGTCACCTCTGCATCTGCTTCTCAGCTTGCAGAATGACTGGACATGGGACATCATTGGAGAAGTCTGCAGGACTCCACAGCTGTGCTTGCCCCATACTTCTTTCAGGATCCCGAATTGTTTGATCCTAATTTATATCCAGAATCTCAGATGTGAAGAATTCTAGAATATTTGGGCTTTTGCTTTCCAGCCTTTGTTGTATAGGAAGGTAGATTAGAAAAACGTTAGAATAAATGTTATGTGGCAATTCAACATTTATTGAGACTTTAATATAGATCTTTCTAAAATTTTATGTGAACTGATTCATTCAATGCTTATAAAAATCTGACATAGTTTTCACACTAGTTTTACAATTAAGAACACTAAGGCAGAGTTTACTTAGTGACAGAGCCAGGGCTCAAAGTCAGTTTGTCTGGCCCCAAAGAGTCCTTTGCTCTTCAGTACAAGCATTTCCAAGACTAATATTTTTGTCCCTTTAATAAATTAATGATGAGGATAAAATTATTTCCTACTCAGTTTTCCTTTTTGGTATAGAGCAACCAAACGGGTTGCATTATCACTTAAAATGTTTATAATGAGGTGGTATTTAAAAAAAACAAGTAGGTCACAGACTACCTAAACAAGCTGTTTGAAACTATTATATTTATCTACCAGCAACACTGAGAATGGAAGTTTGACTCTTTTCTAAAAGAAAAGCATAATAAACAATATTCTCATTCTCATTAGAACAACAACAAAAAGAGCTAAAATACAATGTTCCTAATGGGAGATGATGCTAAATGCTTCCATGTTTGGAAGAGATATGGAAGAGAGGAATATAGCAGTATTTTTCAAGATCTAAAAACAGTTCATACTTTTTGATATAATTTCACCTCTGAAAATGTAAATCAAATAAGTTTAAAAAGAAAAAATGTACAAAGATATCCACTGAGCATTTTAATAGGAAAAAAGCAATTAAAAAAGCAATTTATTCATCAAACAGCTAATATTTTACTTTATGGATAAATATTATATAACCAAAAATAATGCTAATTGAAATTATATAACAAGTTAGGAAAATAACTCTCAGCCAAAGGTATAGATGCAAAAAAGTGTTGAATATAAATTAGTTTATGTGACATAAACATACAGATAAGGAAAAAATAAGATACCAAAAAAAAAATCACTTAACATATATTAAATCTTCATATGTAATTTGACCTCTTCCTGAACTCTCTATTATGTTTTACTGATCTGATTGGTGGGTCATGTGCTAGTAACATATATTTGAACACCCATATTCTGGCAACTCAAGTCAACATCACTATTATGACTTTAAGTTTTTTTTTTAAACTATACTCATGGAAATTGTTCTTTTAGATAAATTTTGTTGTTATTTTTTGTTGAGTCCCCTACACTCCCAACACAAACTGCAAATAAGTGACACAATCACAGTGAGATCCTGAATGCGCTAAAGTAGTGCATTAATTTGGAGAAAATGGAAATCTCCACAATTTGAGACTTTCTATCTCAGAACATAGGTATGTAATGATACTTTGATTTATTTAAATCATTTATATCTTTCAGTAAAATTCGGCCATACCTTCATCTAGGTTTGACATTTCAGTCTAGTTCCCTTTCTCTTTCAACTCCTCTCTTTACACAACTTTTCTGAGGGAGTATTAAACTCTGTCTCACTTTTCTATTGTTCATTTAATCTTCAGTCTATCTCTCAAAGTAACTTCTAACTATCATTCAATCAAGAAGTACTCTTCAGTGACTTCTACATCATTAGCTCATTGGACATTTTTAATTAAAAGTAATGAAATGTTTCAAACCTACTAAAGAGTACAGAAAATACTGTAACTCCATTCAAATTAACAGATGTTAATAGTCCATCATACCTCTTTCCCTATAATCTTGCTATCATCTAGGATTGTTGGACTTCTTAAAGTTTTGATAACCACAGTGGTCTGAAATGGCATCTTTTTACAAATACACAGATCTCCGATTTCTAGAGACTGAAATCTCTTTAAAAATTGGCCACTTGGTTTATACCCCTCAGATCTGTCTCTATCCTTAGTCTATTATATTTAAAATTGATTTGTTTTTATATTGATTTATAGGATAAGAAAGACTATACATTCTAGATGTTAATCATTTGTGTTATATACATTGTAATCTTGTTTTCCCTGGCAAATCTACTGACTGTTTACAGTGTCTTTTCTGAGGTGTCTATTTTTACTATGTCTTCTAATTTCTATTTTTAAATACACATTTTTATCTAAAGAAATCCTTTCCTATGCCTTAATAGCAAATCTAATCTCTATTTTCTTTTAAGTCTCAAAATTTCACTTTTTACATTTAAGTCTTCTGAAATTTCCATGTGAACAATCAATTCTTTCAGTACTATTACAAAAAAAAAACTTTCTTTTACATGCAATAGCAAGTTCTCATATATGTGTGAGGATGTTTCTGGGCTTTACTTCTGTCCATTGATGACAATTTAATTATTGTAGATTGACACAGCATTTTACTATCTAGGAGGACAAACTCCCATCTTTCCTCTTTTTTTGACTATTCCTGGCAATTTGCTCCTCAATATAATTTTTCAATGTAGTTTTTCAAAAACTTTATTTAAAAAGTGAGTTTTCTCTAGTCTTAGGTTATATACATCAAATAAAAACAACTGCTGGAAACCAACACACGCAGACAACCCATCAGAAACACTGGGGTTGGTAGTGAAAAAGCTGAATAATGCCTGAACTACACAGAAAAAAACCCATTTTAGTTTTTTCATTTAGTAGTTTATCTTTTGAATTTTTCTGTTTGAGTGCCTGGCATATGTGAAACAATAACATCTGTTGAGGTGACATGCAACTGGGTATACTGCATATCTGAGTGTAAGTGCCCCAGTACAGCATGACATAGTGAGGCTAACAGATAAATTCTTCAAACCTTTGGCAAGATGCAGCTTTGTGGATCTACTTTATGAGAAGGAAATGAGGGAAGGTGGCATGGGTGAGAGAGAGGGGAAAATGAGAAGGAATGAATGAATGTGTGTTTTAGTTAGTGAATGATCTTGACCTATTTCAAAGATTGTCAATTTTCGAAAAATTACTGTAAAAACTCACCAGTCTAAAGGGCTAACCTGTAAGTGTGTTGCGTCTGTCTCTCTCTCTTTTTTTTTGGGGGGGGGGGCTGGATTTAAAGTGTCTATTACAAGTATACTCTATATTTTTGGGTTTTTAGAAGATAGTTTATTTTTTGAAGGGCTTAGGCACTAAACCAGTTCTGTTGGTATATCTGTAAATCTATAAAGGCAGCGAGGAGGCATTATTACCTGTTAACCTAACTAAGAAGGAGATACAAATCCAAACTGGTTCATTGCCTTCAATCATTTATGAAATAAAAGTCGCAAATCACAGAATTTTAGAGTTGGAAAATAACCTCTGGACCTCAGGGCTGTAGGGTAACAGATCTGCCTAGATTATTCAGGAGGATCAGAACTCTAACTCAGGTCACTCTCTTTACTTTTCTTGGAATAAAAACCATAAACAGAACCAGAACTCAAGTATTTAGTTAGTTGTAAATAAACTGTTATCTAGGGCAGTAAAGAATTATTTACTTGAATTATCTCCATAACTGGCCATTGTCACTTTTGCATTGTGTTCTGATCCTATGATCACATAAGAGCCCAAGAATGAGCTTTCCTATTTGAGAAGAGAAATGACAAAACAGTACTTGAGGCCTCAGCATAAGTACTATACATGAGGTTCTTGCATCTCCTATTAATTTCATGAAAAATTTTGTGAAAGTCTACATATGAAATATTTCACTCAATCCTTTATCTTACTGATTGCAACAACATTCCAACTACTAGTTAAAATTTGACAGAAATAGATATCATAAAATTCAAATATATTTGTAACGATGCTCATTAAAATTTGATCAAAGCAAATTCAAAAGGGTACTTAGCAGTGGATTTTCATCAATCAGGTAATTAGCAAAAGTTTCAAATTTCAAGTTGAATATATTTTCAAGGTAAATCTTATTTTTGTCATTAAAAAAATCAAGGCACAGACATTAGTTGATATCTAAAATACTTTTCTTTCAGCTCTTTAGTGCTAAAAAGAAGTCTTAAATGTCAAAAATTCTAACCTCTTCCTGACTGGCACCCAGTAACAACTCCTTAGAAAGTTAATTTGATGAAAAACTTGGATTATCTGCTTTGAAGGCAGGATAAACCACATTTTGTGACCATATAGGTGAGATCACCACTTGGAATTAATTATGATAAACTGACTGATGAGAACAAGACTTATAAGAGAAAAGAAGCTTTCAACAGTTTCAATGGCAGAAAAGTATTAATTGGTGCTTTATTTAATCTCAAATTTTAAATCAAATGAGCAGGCTGATCTTGGTCATTTCTGTGGGAAGCTACTTAACTCAAATTTAATGTTTATAATAGTGAGAATTTTCTAGCACCAAAGTTAGAAAGTAGTAAGATGAAGTATGAGATGATGGAAATTTCTGCTCTGCACAGGCTATGCAACTTTGGGAAGTGTTTTGCTCAGAGGTTCTTGTCATGAAGGGGTGCAGCATTGATTCCTAAGAATTCTGAGCCTTCCTGGAAGTGTCCCTGCTTAGCTTTTCTTACTGCGGAGGTGAGTGGCAATCTTTCAGCCCTTCAGTGCTGACATGAGTATCATTAGGTTTTACTTTCCACAAATTATGTACACCTATCATCTGTCTGTCTGATATGTAGAGTTTAAATTAGTACTCCCAAATCTACTGCATAGAGTGTATGCACCTTAAACCTCCTGAGAGCAAAGAAAGTGAAGATGGCGTCTACTTTCACTGTAAGAGCATGGTGAAACAAAGTTCACACTGGAAGAGTTGCTGTAAAAGCAGGTGTTCGCTCTGTTTTTCCATATATACCAAGTTTTAATTAGATTTGTAGTTCCATCAGAATGCTACATATGTGGATCACATTTTCCTAACAAACTAGACTTCACTATAGTGCTCTTTTTTATGGCTTTTACTGATGGATATTAAAAGTAAGAGGTGCATGAAACCTGGTACTTCATTTATTGCAATTATGTTGAGGATATTGTGTACTATAACACATAGTGATAATAAGAATATAGTAACAATTACATAAAATAGCACATGAGTATTACAGTATTTCATTTTAAAAGAACACACCCTTTACAAAGCCCATGTGAGAATTTCCTACTAGAGAAAGCTTTGAGGTGAAACTTGTAGTTCTCTTTGATAATCTGCTTTCATCTTTGGTTGTCAGGAAACCTAGAAAAGCAACACAACTCCACAGGCATTTATGATGTGTGGATTTTGGATTCTTTTTCTCCAGTTTTTGACTGATTACTTTAAGGTATATATTTTCTTTTTCAGATTTTTAAAAAATTCACACGTTACCATTTTATTATCTTGCCATCGAATTCTTAAAATATTTATAGAAGAAAAAGAATGAAAAGATAGATAAAAACAAATGATAAATAAATCTGCATACGAGGAAGCATTTGGACAGTACTATTTGCCCTATAGGTATGTGATGATCAGCTGAGTTAGACTAGATAAGCGGTCCAACCCAGGAACACAGGATGGCCTCAAAGAGTTTAGTCCCCTTACCTACTTATTTCTTTTTAGATGTACTATAAAATTTTGCAAACAACCTCATCACTCATTTACTTACTTCTCATCTTTCCTTCCATAGTGAAACTGTTTTATAGGAAACGGTAATAGTTTTTCCCACTTACCATACTGTCCCCTTAGGGAAATCTTAGAGTTCTTTTTTTCCCACAGGTTTAAATAACTTCTGATGTCTACTGAATAGCTACAGGAGAGGTTTAAATAGAAGAAAAAGAAAACATTTGTATGTGAAGCAGAGACCTCTCAAAAATAAATGAAATGCTTTTAGATAAACAGAGATGGGAACCTCTACATAGCTTCAGGAGTTTGGAGTCAAAGATGGGAAGGGGAGAGAATTAAACTAATAGAGATACATGTAACATTTAAAAATATTCACAAATACTTTATAAAGCATAATTTCATCTCATTTCAGATGTTCATTCCAACAGCATTGGTCATAATAGATGGAGTGCTACAATGCAAATTCTCAACTTGCATCTGTACTCAGAATGAAGAAGTACACTGATTAGCTAACAACATGTCATATACACAGCCTAAGTAAGGAGTGGAGTCAGTGCCCCACATCTGATATCCCTCTATATAAAATAAGACGATAACAACCATGATGTTAAGACAAATCTGCAGTTACAGTCAGAGAGAGTGCAAGAAATATATATCATTTCCACAAGAAGAAAAAAAACTAATGAAATTCTTTGTCTGCTTTACTCACATATATCATTATTCCAATTTAAAATTTCTTCAACAACATTCTAAAGAGTTTATTCCTATGCAGAAAAATACCAAAGGGGTTCAGGGAATGATTAACTGTGAAGAAAAGAACTACGTGTCCGTTATCTTTGCTATGAAATACACCAACCCCAAAGCATGTTTCAAACACCACAACCATCAGTTTTGCTATGAACTTGCTTTTGGGTGGGTTCTTCATGCAAGCAGCTATCCTCCAATCCTTGAACACCATCTGGGCAGCATAAAGGTTGGGTCTGTATTTCTCTGAAAATTTGCTCTCTCACATGCCCAATAGTTGTTGCTGGCTGGTAGTTAGGCAACCAGAACACTTCCATGTAGCCCTTCTCTGAGGCCCGGGAACTAGAATGGTATTCTAGTGGTCAGGGAGTTAGAGAGTTGAGATTCAAAGAATAAAAAACAAAACACCCACTCCTCAAAGGAAGGAATGTAAAAGAATTGGGGTGTTATGTTTCAAACTGACATAAACTGAAACTGTCAAAATGGTAGAAGGGGTGCAAAGTAACAAAAGAAAGTAACAAAAGATGGTAAGAAAAAAAAGAAACTAGAAAGTAAATAAAGGAAATCAATGTATTAATATGTCAATAGTATGGTAGGTAGTTCAAAGAGTGAAACAAAGTATTAAATTTGAGAGCACAAATAATTTAGGAATTAAGCATATGTGATTTGTACCCAGTGATCTTTACTATAAAAATATGGCTGTATGTTCTGAACACTTAGAGTAGTTTGTATTACGATAAAGCCTAGATAGATCACATATAATATTCCAAAAACCTTAAAAATGGGCTGATTAAAAAAAATCTAATAAAGTAAAACAATTTAGAAACAGTTGATTGGTATAAATCTATGCAAATTATGTATTTTAAAGTCAAGTATTATACTAATGAAGCCTTTCATGAAAGGATTGTAATAATTTATTTTAATGTAACTCAAAATATTAGTCTTGCCTGGCTCTTTATCTTGTCTAAGAAGCACAGATATAAAGTGATTATATCAGCTTGAGAATGAAAAATAACCAAATTTTTGTTCTTTTTGTATAGGGAATTACAACTCATTCAATTCATAACACAACAATTAAGAACAAAAATAACAAATGAAAGCCAATATTTAACAAGTTACTATACATTAGTAGTTACTTTAAGTGTTTTACATGCATTAACTGACTTGGTGCTCAACATTAACACCCCGGTGTTACCAGTGAGGAAATGAGGCATGGAGAATTTCAGTAATTATCCCCAAATCCCTCAGTCAGTAAATGGTAGAGCCAAAACTTAGTCAGTTGACTGCAGAGCCTCAATCGAAACTTACTACATTCTGTAAAAGGCAAAAAAGTAGTAGCAGTACTACACATGACTGAAAAAAGCATTCATCATATTCCACGAATAGTTTTCAAATACATAGTAGAATCTTTTAAGAGAAATCATTTCATTTAAAAAATGAGATAAATAATGGAATAAAAGAAAATGGCCACTTCTTAAACCCCCAACTCTTTAGAAATAGGACGTAGGGGTCACAGAAGAAAACATGGAGTGGTAAGGGAAGCATGCACCCACCCCCATTAACATTCCTTTTTAAGACTATACACAATATAATGTGTGAAGATAAAAAAATGGTTGTGATGATAAACAGATGACTTAACATAAGTTCTAATGAAACAAAGTCCATTGAAAGAGGCAGATAAGGAAGTGCATTTTGTAAGAGATGTGCTGTAATAAATTCTATAATACAGAAAGAATATGCAAAGGGGATAAGAAGGGGAACACAATTCTAACTCAGTCTGATGGAGAACAACAAAGATTTTCAAAAGATGATACTTGAAATCATTCCTAGAGAATCAGGAAAATTTAGCAAAGAACAGGAACTAAACATAATAGAACTGAAATGATAACATTGGTCAACAGTGAGATCGTTACCGACTTTAAAAGGCCCCAATCTGTAGTATCTTAGTGTGCTGAACATGAATATAACCCTGAAAATTTTTTATTAGCTCTCATTTTGAAGATATTTCATATAATTCATTTTATATGTTTCATTGTGTAAATTTATCCAGTAGGACTGCAACAACATCCTAAATCAGCCTAGAACGATGTAATATTGCATCGCATTGCATAATACCATCATGCACACATCATCCAGAGTTAATTGCATCATTTTCTGATGCAATGCAATACTACTGCCAGGCGGCTGCTGAAGTAAGCTGACTTCAGGAGTGCACTAGATAAAGCCCTGTCGGAAAGGTTGAGCATTGAAAATATTTCAGACTTTGTGCGAGACAGTTGAAGCTACTGTTCCGTAGAACTGCTATTTTATCCATTTAGGCCCAATACAGAACAGTAATGCCTCTAAAAGTGCATTAACGGTGTGGACAATTTTTGCTCTACTTGTGGGGAAGTGACATTTGCCAAGCAGAAGGAAAGTATCACTTCTCAAGTGAAGAAGGCTTATCATCTTGACTTCGGATGCAAGGTAGGTGACCAAGACAAGCCCTGGGCCCCACATATATGCCATGCTCCATGTACAACACAGCTTTCACAGTGGTTAAATGGCAAAAGACCATCCATGCCGTCTGCAGTCCCCAAGGTGTGGAGAGAGCCAAGCAACCACAGAAAAGACTGTTACTTCTGCTTGGTTCCTCCTCTTCCCAGTGGAATAATGAAGCAAAAGAAGTCAAGAATAGTATATCCACACATTCTGCCTGCATTGAGACCAGTTCCACATGTTGAGGGACTTCCTATCCCAGAACCTCCAGCAGAATATTCTCTTGATTCGTCTGATGAGGACAAGGGTGAGCTGACCTGTTCTTCTCCTGTTCCATCAGCATGCAGTGATCCAGATTTTCACTGTGGTGCATCATCAACCCCACACAGACTAACACAGGAAGAACTAAATGACCTGGTTTGTGATTTGGACTTATCCAAGAACAAGGCAGAATTGCTAGGATCAAGACTCCAACCATGGAATCTTCTAGAAGATGTCACAATTACTTTCTATGGAAAGTGCCACCAGCAGCTGGAGGCTTTCTTCAGAAAGGAAAGTACTCTGGTATTCTGTTGCAATATTGAGGGCCTCATGAATCCCTTAGAAATCACTCATGACCCACAAAAATGGAGACTATTTCTAGATTCTTCGAAACTGAGTCTTAAGGCTGTGCTTTTGCACAATGGAAACCCGTCTTCCATCCATTCCAGTAGTGCATGCTATCCACATGAAAGAGACATATGATAACTTAAAGCAGCTACTGAATTCCATTGAGTATAACAAGTACAGCTGGCATACCTGCGGTGATTTGAAGCTAGTTGCCCTTTGAATGGGACTGCAGTAGGGATATACAAAATACATGTATTTCTTACGTGAGTGGGATAGCCGAGCAAGTGAACTGCACCACTTGCGGAAGGAATAGACTCGCAGACAAAATGTAGCAGCTGGAGAGAATATCCAGCACCCAGCTCTGGTTGAGGCTCACCAAATCCTGCTACCACCCCTTCACAACAAACTAGGTTTGATGAAGAATTTCGTGAAAGCCATGGACTGGACCTCCCCAGCTTTCCGATACCTGCATGAAAAATCTCCTCAACTCAGCAAAGCAAAGATTAACGAGGGAGTTTTTGTGGGTCCTCAGATGTGAGAGCTCTTCAAAGATGACCGGTTCAACAACTTGCTGCAGGGTGATGTGAAACAAGCATGGAATGCTTTTTGCCTAGTATCTACAAACCTTCTTGGGAATGTTAGGGCAGAAAACTACAAGGAACTAGTAGAAGACATGCTGATGAAGTATCAGAAACTTGGCTGCAACATGTCTCTAAAGATCCACTTCCTTCATTCCCATCTGGATGTCTTCCCTGAAAACTGTGGTATGGTTAGTGATGAACATGGTGAACGTTTTCATCAAGATATCGCATCAATGGAACAAAGAAAGATACCAGGGAAAATGGCCCACTACAATGCTGGCTGACTACTGCTGGACACTCCCCAGAGATGCTCCTGAACATCTGTACAAGCGACAAGCGAAGAAATCTAAGTAGTAGTATATGACTTGATTTTTTACAGGTATTAACCATAGGCCTATTACTATTGGCACGCATTTTGTGATGTAAACATCAATTTATTGCAGATTACCAAAAAAAAACCCTAGAGCTAAAATTAGAATTTGACTGTCATATTTGTGTTGAACACATACAAATTGATAGGAAATGACTAATTTTATTTCAGTAACATGACTTTTGTAAAAATTTGTTCACCAGTGTAATCAAACCACAGACCCTTTGTGCTGCTCATAGAGGTCATCATGACTACAAAAACAGGACTGAGAAGCATTACATAACAATCAAGCAGTGGTGTTATAGAAATTATTATTCTTATCTTCCCAATGTGTTTCCTCCTCTGTTATTTTTACCAAAAAACAAAGTGTCTTTTATGAGTAAGGGACTCTTCTAGACGATGAAGGCAGGAAAATACATAAAACTTTCTGTAATGTTTTTAGACAAGTCAGAAATTAAGTCTTATTTACTGTTAAACATGAAAAAGATGTCTTCAAAGGTTACTAGCATCTTGAATTATATTCAGGATAAAAACGACAAGTAATAAAAGTATTAAACAATGGCTCAAAACTGAAAGAATGAACAGTAATGAGACCCCCATATCTTAAATATATAGCCTGAAACACCAGTGAATGAGAAGGAAGAGGTAGGTGGATTGAGAACTATGTTCAGCCATTCATAAATATTAACTGATGGTATTCAAACAACTCATTCAGAATATATCAGGAGTTTCTTCAATTCAGTAAGAAAAAAAGAATAACAATAAAATGGAATAAACCATTTAAGTAGATATTTCACAAAATAAGAAATCTAAGTAGCCAATAAATAAATGAAAAGCTATTACCTCTTTCTGGTGATTGGACTGCAAATTAAAAGTAAACTGATTTAAGTTTGGGTAAAATAATTTTAAAAAACCTTACAATATCAAGTATTGATGAGAAGGTAGAGAAATGGAATGCTTTTTCACTACTGTTGGGAAAAGAAATTGGTATAACCACTCTGAAAAGGTTTTACATTGCCTAGCCAGCTTGAAATTACACACAACTCATACAATACAATACTGATACAATAACTCTACATGTACAATTGTACCAAGATACAGATTATTAAAAGAATGTTCAGAGTATCTGTTCACATTAGCTCCAAAATGAAGACAAACAAATGTCCATCAATGGCAGAATAAACAAACATCCATCAACAGCAAAAAGGCTGAAAAAAAATGCAGTATGTTCACAAATATAATATTACATAGCACAAAATAAAGCACTCACCATAGCTTACACGAAAATAAATGCATAATCTTAACAGAGATGAGAAAATGAAGACCCTAGAGAACATAAACTTATGTCTACACTTCAAAATAGGTAAAATTTAACTGTAATGTTTGGCAATATATACTTAGATGGTGAAACTATAAATAAAAGCAAGGGCAATTATCATAACAGAAGGAGAGGTGGTAGTAATTATGACAGTCAGCAGGAAATGGGGCTTCTGCAGTATTGGCAAAGTGCTGCTTCTTGATCTGGGTGATAAAACACGGGTTTATGCTTCATAATAGTATGGTGATAGCACACTCACATGTTTTACTTTATTCTTTGTATTACAAAAGATCAAAGCAAAAAATTCTAAGAGGAATTATGAAGTGCTAAATCACTGAAAAGAATGACAAAAAAGATGAATGCCTTAAAATGTAGATAGGTAGACAGGGGAAGGGGTTTTTATTAAGCACTCACTACATGCTAGGAACTATGTGAGGTGTTGAGGACCTGTTTTACAGAAGAGACAGAGTCTGGTCTCTAAAAGTCTCCAAGAGAAAGGTCAAACAAATAATCATGAAAATCATATAAAAAATGATTGATTGCTATGAAGGAAAAGTTCCCAAAAGTACTTTAAGAGACATTGACAATATGTAGTGTTAGATATAAGGAAGGCTTCACTGAGATATAAAATTTAAGCTGAAACATTAATAATCTATTAATTAGGCTGGGAGAGAGGGAGGAGTTAAGCCTTTTAGACAGAAGAACACATGCAAGCCAAGGAACTAAAAGGAGGCTAAAGACGTAGACACAGGAAAATCATGGACAAACCTGTAGTCACATTAACAATTCTAAAATTATACCCTTGAGGCAAATGGAAGTCATTGAAGGGTTTTGTGCAGTTTAAGAAGATCATTCAGATGCTTTGTGAGGAATGGATTACAGAGGGCAAGACTGTGTACAAATGAGGTAGAAGGTTACTGCAATGGTCTAGACAAGAAATAATGATTTGTCTAGAGTAAAGGCAATGAAAATGGGATTAGTGGAAAGATTAAAATGTATTTCAGAAAGGTTCAGAGTTGAGCTGATACAAAGGTTGTGGCAGGTGAGGAATTTGCCAAATTGCTATTTTGAGCAACTGGGAAAATGTAAAAAGTGAAAGAGGAGCAGAATGACGATGGGGGCAGGGATATAAAAGAATTCAGGACAATCATGCCTGCTTGACATTTGAGAGGTGACAGACAGCAATGGTAAGTTTGAAACTCAGAAGAGAGGTATGAGTTGGAATTTAGGAGTTGTTGCACAGAGATATCAGAAGTCCTGGGAATACATGCAATCACTTAGGATGAAAATATAGGAAATGAAGTAAGTGAGTACAGAACACTTAGGAGCTAGGCAGGAAAAGAGACAGAGAGGAATTTATTAATGGAGAAGAACTTGATAAAGCAGTGTGTGGTATGGAGGATTATTACCTGGATAATGAATATGGCTTTTAAACACAGTACAATTATGAAAGGTAAGTCTTTGTTAGTATAATGGACATATATTGGAAATAATGATAACTTATTTTCTAAACAGTATGTGAAATTCATATGCAAAAGTTAGTTATGCAAAAGCTATTTTTATGCAAAAGTTAGTATCAAAAATGGAATGCATCCTTCCTCAGCCCTATTCATTTCCTATGCTTCCTTTATCTGCCTTGCTTATGATATTGTCTACATAGCTGTCTTTCTTACACTCATTTCTATAAACTACATAATAGTAAATTCATAAATAACATTTCATTTGTTCTCTTTTAGTTTTACTATTACTGTGGTTCTAGTTGTCACTATTGTCACTACCTAAAGCACAGCTCAGCTCCCAGTACCCTATGGATACAAACAATAGTTCTCCGAGGTTTGTAAGTTTTAACAAGGAACCACGGTGTCCTAGTCACCCCTGAAAGATAGGGGATATATTTTTGAACAAACAGGCAAATATCCTGTCCTTATGGAGCTTATCTTCTAGTAGGAAAGTATGGTGCTAAGCCACTAAACAAGCATGAGGTGTAATGTTTGAGAATGATGAGTACTATGAAGGAAAATAAGGCAAATAAATATGAAAGAAAAATTAATAATTAAAAAAATAACAAAACAGTATGTCCCTTCATCTTCAAACATGATTCTAGCAAACCTCTTGTCACTTCAGGGACTTGGTCTGTGTTCCTCTAGCTCTTCTTTCCTTGCATATATTCAATTGAAATGCATAAATTTGATTAAGTTATCCTAAAATAACCTAAAACAAACCAAGACATCTGATAATGAAAATATAAATAAAATAATTTGCTCATTTTTTTCTTCTATGGCTATTTGCCTCTACTTATTTCTTAGTTATGAAATGTGGCATCAGTAATATTCATCCAGTAGGTAATTTTCATCGAGATAGCAAATCAGACTGTGTCTGCATTGTTCCTTCTGTTCTCTGGTTAGATGACATTTACCTTGAGGCTCAGTATACCAGTGATGGCTAAATACAGTAAAGAAATAAATTGTGATTACATTTACTCTTTCATTTCCAAGTAGAACTGGAATAGTCTCACCATACCTTTAATGACTAAAAGTCTCTAAAACTGACACTTAAGTGAAAAAAAATCATACCTTGGGAAGATTTAATAATACAACAATTAATGCTGATGGAAGCATCTACAGTTAATCTCAGCATGGGGAAAAAGGGTCTCATGGAAACCTCTGAAAAAGTTCTTTGGGATGTTGTGTTTTCTTCCTTTTCTAACCTCAATCTCCCCGACAAATGTCATTTCACAAATAAGAAGCTAAAACACAGTCATGACTTAATTCTGAAGATCATGTAAGTAACTGAAAATCAATGCCAGGATTCGAATCCAAGGTAACTGTCTTCTGTCACATCAGGGCTTTGAATTTCTACTCTTTCTGAAACTAGGTTTCCACAAAAACTATGACAAGGGCACAAAAGACTGAAAAACACTGTGTTGAGCAAAATTAAAGAGGATTATTTCAAATTTTTTACAAATCTAAAATATGCTCATGTATGTTAAGATTCTCTAAATGAAGTATGAAGGTTTCTCAAATGTATTTGTAAATTTTTTTTAAACACAAGTCTTATTAATGGCACAACAGAGAAAATAGTTTGAGGATCTTAAATCTGACATGGTTATTTTCAACTAATATTGACATAATGAAAACCCAGTAAGAAGCCCAAGAGACACAGGTTACATGTTTTAAATAATCTCTGAAATGATTTACTTATCACCAATTAATCCAAGTTGTGAGGCAATTGTTAATTTCTAGTTAGTGGTAGATCAGGGGCTATGAGTTTATTACTCAAATGTGTTATTCGATTACTTAAGTATATCAGTTACAGGATGTATATTACTACATAAATATATACTACACAAAAATAAACTACAGATTTTGATTAGCAATAAAGAGATTTCAATATAGATCTCAGTGAGTCTTTAAAGATACTCATATTCCTAGAATTAATCAACTTCATAGTGAAAGCATTTGAAATCTGCATTTCTGAAAAATATGCTTAAATTTTAATTCTTCTTTGACAACAGGAATATTTGATTTCAATTGCTTTAAAACAAACTCTAAAAATCAGTAACAAAGAGGACAAAGTAGTTTTGAGATGATGATAAAAATAGATACTAAAATGCTACTGGTTATATGGGATCTGTTGTGAATAGGTCAGCTCAAGGTCCCAGGTAAACATCTTGTTTGTGTCCTGAAGCCTTGTTTTCTGCATGCCTTATACTCTCAGTAGGGTCCTCCTACTCGGGTTTAACATCGGGCCACTGCACCCTATCGATCTTCTTAAATCTCCAGAATAATAAATTTCAAGGCAACACAGCAGAAGCCGACTAAAGCCCTTTAATTACATCACTGCTGAAAGGAAATCATTGATCAATGGCATTATGGGAAAATAAACTGCCCCCCAAACCAGATCAAAGTCAATAAAATAGCTGACTAGCTGCCCCATTTGGGACTTCTGCTAGATTAGTGCTCATGGACAAGCAAAAGAGATTCTACGCATGCTGCTTACTATCTTTTTGAAGCTCTCCCTGGCAGGTGTCATGCTCTAAGCGTGGTTTTTGATTACTCTAATTAAATATAATATTATTAACAGATCTTCATATTGATCCTTAAAATCCCCCCTTCTAAATTAAAAATTAAAAGCCTAGAGAGAGGATCTCACAGGGCAGCAGGTTATTCTAATGATTTTATTCTTCTATAAATTTTCTTCATGTTGTATTATTCTAGTATGTATCAATATCAAAGTACCAATTACTTCAGGCACTTTAAAATAATATACAAAATGCATTAATTTCACAACTTGCTCTTCCTGAGTTTAAATAAATTCTTTTCAGTTTACATGAAGTTATGTTCCTCAGTTGAAAATCTAAATAAAGATTTTTCCTGTTGAATGTAGCTAGTTGTGCTGGTCACTGTTCTTTATTAATGTTATTATTTAAATACATCTCCTAGTATTTATAAAGCAATATTGCAAAGAACTCTTTTCTATGAGATAATTAACTCAAAAAGCTGGGAAAGCATTTTATGAAGATAATCTTATAATTACCTTATAAATAACTATAGTTTTCAAATAAACAAGACTATTTAAATATTTTAAAAGCCTATTAATTCCAGACATGCAAATTTCAAAGTATTTTCTTTTGTTTAATAGCTAGGGATAACGATTTGCAAAAAAATACTGAAAGCTTCAAATCTCTTTAAAAAAGAAAATAACAAACTTATAACATGCACATATTTATAAACTTATTAGTAGTTATATTCATGTAAAATTTTATAATTGTATGATAATAAAACACAAGGCTATTTTTAAAGTAAATTTGATCATTTTGAGAATAGCAAATTTAAGAATGTGAAAGAGGACACCGAAAATATCAGGTATAACTCATTTATGGATATTACTTTAGTCTCAATGTAAGAAAAGCTAATAGCCATGCCTTCTTCCCATTTTATGTTTCTTCTTCTTTCCCTATTCCCTCAGGTGGTTCTCACTGCTAATGCCCAAATGGCATCAACCTGTTGTTTAGCACATCTATGAAAAGGCTAGCCTGCTGGCTAATTTACCAAGGGATTAAAGCCCGAAACCACTTCAATCTGCTACTTTGTTTCCAAGTAAAAGCCTCACCCATGACACCAGTTCCCTCATGTTAAAATTGAAAATCTCTTTAAAGAAAAGGAAAATTCAATGTAAGTACTGTTCAAAAGAGAAACTGTATATCAAAAATAATAATCTGTACCCTTGAACAATGCTATGAAATTGTATCCTATTGGTCTTCAAATCCTACATTACATTAAAAAGAATTTTTGGGTATTAAATGTTTATACTTCCGTAAAATTAACAAAACTAGTACAGGCACCATGGTCACATGGGGTGGGGAGTGTTAAAAGGCCATGAGAATTGAAGTAAAACTATATGTATACATAGTTCATCATTGCAACATAATTAAAATTCATATTTCTGTACATATTATGACAAATATTATGGTAACTGCATTAATCAACACCGGAAATGGAGGTTCTACAAAACAAGCAACTCTCTAAGTTTCTATATGAATCATGAGAAAGACCGAAAGATCGCTTCTTGGCTTTTTGGCTAAGAGCAAGTGAGAAAGACCTAAAGATTTGTTAATTGATACACATATCAATTAACTTTTTTATATGCAAGAATTATCAGATTAAGTTTGAATCTGAAAAATTTTATGCAGAAAATATTTACATTTTTTTTCCTGTTCTGCTAAAGATTAATCAATTATAGGCCAAAAATAATTAGTTCTATCTTCCTTTAGGGATTTCTTTACTCCATAAAAAAACTGTATAATAACTGCCCTAAGTGGTCATTGAGACACTGAAAAAAGTCTGTATATTAAAGACTCAATTTGAGTGACAGCAAACTGAACTGAAAAATGTAATGAACCTACATTTATGTCATACTCAAGAACAAGTAATTAAAATGCAAGTGCATATCTATTAGATTCTTGCTATACTTCAGTAAATCTTTTTACTAGTAACTTTAGAATTAACAGAATTAAAGTAGAACTATGTTTTAAGGACGGTAAGTCTCCATTTTAAAATAATCAAGTTTCTCTAAAAAGTTTTTCCCAGGCCAGCCAAAAAATAAATTTCAGTGAATTTGCTAGACAAATCATTATTGCACAACATTTCACTGATATTTATTATAACACTGAGGAAAGGAAGAAAAAGCACTGTAAGAGTTAAAGTATGAAGTTATTTATACTTTATAGTAACAACCTGGAATAGATCATTCAGAGAGAAAACAAATACTGTTTTTTCTCTCTTCATTTCTTCACTATCATGACTAGTTTCCATTGTACCTATTGGTGCCAACAGCACAGATTTTGTGGAATGAAGAACAATGCCAGCAATGGATGTGTCAGCGCCAAAGGCTTAAGAGAAAATGAATGTGCTTAAGTTAGGGTCTGTGTGGTATTCAAATTCAAAGCAATTCAGATAAGGACAGCATACTCAAGGTCCCATTTCAATCACAATTTTATTATAGTGACAAATATGAAATTCTAACTGCCAATAAAAATACTGTATTTGATGTATTTCTGTGCAAAATTCATGGCCTTGGAAGATGTTCTGCAAGCTGTCACTGCCCCCACCCAAAGTCCATTATGGATTCGTCTTTAAAGGAAAGTGTTTAGAATGTGAATTACCAAATACATTTTATGTGATTTTTCATTTTAAATCAAGAAACAAATTTATTTTTTAGTTGATATTTGTTGATCAAATTCAGAGTAAGTTGAATTTTCAGAAGATCCTTAGTCAACTTTTATACTAATGAAATATATTTTCTTTTCTACCAAAGCTAATGTGAATTTTCCTTTATTTTGTATTATGGACTAGTATGCTGTATTTTATAAGGTGCCAACTGCTAATTACTAAACAAAAGCCTCTTATGAAATTACTCACAAAATAGAAACACATATTTTTTAATAATCAATACTAGTAAAAATTAACAACTTCAATTTTAGCCTTTAAGCAAGAGACAAAATAGACTTACATTAAGTCAAGCAAATTATCAATGAGGAAAACAAGATGGTTATCCAAATTTACATCTCCATGTAAATGGGATGGATTTCTTGAAAACAAAATTCTTGAGGCTTAAAATAAGTGCTGTTTTACTTCTGATTAAAATCAAGTTTAAAGTAAACAGATACATTATTGGACATACACTTCTTCAGAAAATTTTTTTAGAGAAAAAACTAAGGATAAGCTATACAATGGAGAATAATTTCTTCCAACCCCCATAATTCACCAAAACCAGACTGCTTCTGTGTCTCTAAAAAAGGAAGCAAGACATTGGATTCAAAGCTTCAACAAACTATTATTACACGCTTTTCCAGTCCATTAAAAGAAAGTAATTTAATCAGTTTATAGTTTCTCAGGAAAATCTCATTCAGAGAAATTTTATTGCCAGCTATCTAAATAGTAAATACCTATTATACTCTCAAAATGAGTTTTTGCTTGCCAAGGGCAAACCGATTGCTGTTATTGTAGAGCTCTGTCAGAGATACAAGAAGTTTAAAAGGTTATAAAGATACCATTAATGTCACAAGACTGTCTTGTCAGGACTCAAAAATGCTTAGTAATTGAGGGTTTTATTCAAAGTGTATTAGCACCCATATAAAACAGCAGAGTTAATATGATGCTTTAGGCTTTATTTTGTTACAGTCCAGCAAAATCACCTACAAACAGCTGAATACTGAAAAACGCATCTACTGGAGAACAAAACTCACTCTATTTTCTGGTTCTAGCTTGAGTCTTTGAGGAAAATGTCAACATACACACAGCTCAATGGCACTAGTACAGTATGAAATAACTCCTTAATATATGTTGTTTCAATGTAATCATTCATGATTTTGTATATTAACGAACAGTGAACAATAATATATGCTATGTTTTAGGGTTTTTTTTAGAATTAGAATATAAAAATAAGATATAGAGCATTTGCCCTGTGCTTACCTGCATACTTCTATCAAGGTATATGCTATCAAAACCAGTTAGTTATCATTTATACTCTTTTCTGTTGTTCACAGGTTGGCTCTAGATTTGTCATTGAGCTGTGTAGGTGATTTTGCAGACAGGGATGGCTTCTTTGAGGTGAGAACCTTATTTACCATGATATAATCCAGAGGTTCACTCCATATGAAAAGTCTCACATTATCCGTCAGGTTAGTGCATCCCATAGATTTATGCTGCTCTGAGAAATGGGTAATTTCTCACACTGCCTAACTCTTATGTCCTCTACTCCTGTCTCTCTTACCACCACTAAGAAGCTCTCCCTTCCCACAGCTACCAAGTCATCTGATAAACATAACATTTTTCTGAGTTTCACCCAATTTTAGTATCCATTCCACCCCCAACCATAAAGCCCCAATCCTAAGGTATCATGAGCCTTATTCTATTTCCGAACTTAAAATCATCTGTACCTTCTCTAAAATTCTTCAAAACTCCTAAATATCAATTTAAGCATACGTGTGTGTGTATATATATATATTTATTTATCTCCTTCAGACCAATTCTGAATCACATTTAAGATTCGATTTTTTATATAAGTCTGCCAGGAAAAGGGAGAAGAGAGTGACAGAAGAAGAACAAAAAAGCACAAGTTCAAAGGCCTTTAAGTGAGAGAGAACTTACTGCATTTGAGGGCTTGGAAGAAAGGCTGTGGCTGGATCATACGTAATTGATTGTTTTAGACAGTAAAATAAGTGTCTCTGACTTTTCAATGTAGCATTCACTGTAACAAATATCTCTCAGCACACAGCTTTGCCACATATTTTAACATCTGTATACAAATTTTCTAGAAATGGAACACTGGATCATTTAAATTTTGGTAGGCATTGCCAACTCACTAGCAAAATGACTTAGTGAACCTTACGCCAAATGGTTTTCCAGCTCTGTATATACGCATGTGCACGTGCGCACTCACACACACACACACACACACACACAGTATATAAAACAGTAAAATTTAAAGATGACGTTAACCGAGAATAAATTCACCATGTCACTATTTTATACAGATAGCATAGGTTCTATGCTATAGCTAGAAGCCAAGATAAAAAATTCCATACCTGTCTCTTTCTAAATTCTATTGTTTTCTATATTTGGTTAATGACATTGGTTAGTCTAAACACACTAAAACAAAGTACAATGAAATTTTAACATAATTTTGCCGAATGCTTGTGTAAAAATTGATCTGCCTAGAGAGTTCTGATGTTTCATATAAAGTAGCAAAATTGATTCTAAGAGAATTAAAACTCTAAAGGTTAGATCTTTGGGATAGAAAAAATAATATGAAGATTACGGAGATGGTATACTGTCTGTGTAAAAGCATGGCATTACTGACCTACTACCTATTCCTGAAATACTTGACCTTTCTGAATATGTAAGATAAGTTTACTAAGAGTATCTCTTTCATGAAGTGAATATGCAAATTAAACATATTAACTTAAGTAGAGAGTTTAGCATAATGCCTGGTACATTAAAAGTACTCAGGAAATCTTACCTATTGTTGCGGCTATTTTCTTTGAGCTTTAAACAAAGTTTGCAGCAAGACCGTACAGGTAAGCTGTAGGTTCAAGTGTATATTCCTGCTGTCATCTTCTTGTGTTTCAGATTCTTGGGTTCTTCAAATATCCTAAATTCAGATTTACTATCCTACTCATATCTCTGTACTAGAGTTTGGTGTAGGGAGTCACAGGAAGGTAAATGGCTAAGAGGTATATGAAAAAATGTTCACCATCACTTATAATCAGGGAAATGCAAATCAAAACCACAATGAGATACCACCTTACACCAGTGAGAAGCAGCTGTACAGCAAAAGAGACATTAACCAAAACAAAGTAACACCCTACTGACTGGGAGAAAATCTTTGCCCTCCATACAATAAGGGACTGATCACAAAGATTTACAAAGAGCTCACAGGACTCAACAAAAACAAAGTCAACAATCCAGTCCAAAAATGGGTAGGAGAGCTAAAAAGACATTTCTCCAAAGTGAAAATGCAAATGGCCAAGGGGTATATGAAAAAATGTTCACCATCACTTAAAATCAAGGAAATGCAAATCAAAACCACAATGAGATACCACCTTACACCAGTGAGAGTGGCACACATTAAAAAAACAGGCAACAACAAATGTTGGTGAGGATGTAGAGAAAAAGGAACTCTCCTACAATGCTGGTGGGAATGCAAATTGGTCCAACCACTATGAAAAGCTGTATGGTGGTTCCTCAAATTGCTAAAAATGGAGCTTCCATATGACCCAGCAATACCACTTCTGGGAATCTACCCAAAGGACACAAAAACATTAATCCAAAAGGATACATGCGCCCCTATGTTTATTGTAGCACTGTTTACAATAGCTAAGGCATGGAAACAATCCAGATGCCCAAAAATAGATGATTGTATCTAGAAGATGTGGCACATATACATCATGGAATACTAATCAGCAATCAAAAAAGAAACTCATGCAATTCACAGCAACATGAGCTAGAAGGAGCTAGAAGGGATCATGCTCAGCAAAATAAGTCAAAAGGAAAAAGAAAAATATTGAATGGTTTCATTTACAGGAGAAATAGAGGGGAACCAAATAAGAGATCAGGAGGAGAAAATAACAACAACGAAAAACCAAAGCAAAAACTAGCAGGTAACCATAAATGAGAGACATTCAGAGAGGGCGGGGAAGGACAAGAGTTCAAAATGGGGTAGAAAAGAACACAAGGGACTATGGTGATGGTTCATGGGTGAGTTGGTGGTGGGTAACTTATGGGAAATACATAACAATCGAAAAGATATAAATAAAAAAATTATTAAGTTAAAAAAAGAAGAAAGAAAGATTAAGTTGGTTACTATATGCATATTGCCAGTAAGAGTGTTTGGCATATAGTAATTTTAAAAGTATTATGTATTATTTTTATTATTGTCATTATTTTCTAGGCCTAGAGTATTTTTTCTTTACTTCCATACTAAAAAAATAAAAAAAAACTCATCAAAAAAAGAATCTTGTTCAATGGAAAAAGATTTGGGAAATGCAGGCATAGCTACTTTTTCTAGAAAGGTAAGAACTTTAGAACACAAAACTGGTAAAAGAGTGATGCACATTTCAAAGCATTAGGGAAACTAGAAAAGTGAAATGTCTAGGATATTATAAGGGAAGAGGAGCATTATCATTCTTCTATTAATATTTTCATTTATTCTTCCCTGATTTCCCCAGTTAGCACTAATGCTTCTTTCTATAATCCTTTATCCTTACCCATCATTGTATAATAACTCTGACTTATACAATAGTTGTATCTATCTCTGTTTTCTACAACTTGGACATAAAATTCAATGGTAAGGGTCATGTTGAAGATTAAGTTTCTCTCTGTAATGACTGATAGATTGTCAAAATATAACTACTTTTATAGTCAGACCTAGTTAAACAGCCATTTTTAATTAATGAGACCTTCGACAGATCCTCTAACTTCTCTAAGTCTAATTTCCTCATGTTTGAAAATTAAACTATTACAAAATGATCACCCTACCCAAAGCAATATACAGATTCAATGCAATTCCACTAAAAAATCAATGGCATTCTTCAAAGAACTAGAACACAACTGAAATTCGGATGAATTGATAAAAGATCCCGAGTAGCCAAAGCAGTTCGGACAAAAAAAAAGAAAAAGAATGGTGGTATTACACTTCCAGACTTCAAACTATACTTTAAAGCTATAAAAATTTAAAAAGCATGATAATGGAACAAAAATAGACACACAGACCAATGGAATAAAATTGAGATACCAGATATAAATTCACACCTATAAGGACAATTATTACATGACAACTCCCCTCCCCAATACACTGGAACAATGAAAGCCTCTTCAAAAATGGTGCTGAGAATTGGACAATTACATGAAGAGAATAAAATTAGATAATTATCTAGTGCTATACACACAAAAAAGTCAAAAATCGATAAAAGATTTGGATGTAAGACCTGAAATCATAAAATACATGGATAAAAACATAGGCAAAACACTTTACAACATAAGCTTTGGTGATGTCTTCAGGGTTGTTTCCAACAGCAAGGAAAACAAAAGAGAACATAAACAACTAGGACTACATTAAACTAAAATTCTTTTGTACAGTTAAAGAAACTGTAACTCAAACAAAAAGACATCCTACTGAATGGAAGAAACTATTTGCATGCCATATTCAAAGAACTAATATTGAAGATCTACAAAAAACTAATACAATTCAACAAAAAGAAAACAAATAACCCAATCAAAAAAATGGGCAGAAGAGCTAAACAGATGCTTCCCCAAAGAAGACATACAGATGGCCAACAAGCGCATTAAAGTGTTCATCACATATTATCAAGGAAATGTAGTTCAAGACCATAAATGAGCTACCACCTCACACCTGTGAGAAAGGCCCATATCAAAAAGACCAATTGAATAAAAACCAGTGAGAAAATTAATGCACATAAGAATTTTACACTATATTAATGTTTGATGAAACATGTCTATTCAAATAAGTAAAGGAAGTGTTAATCACACTTAGTTGATGTCTGACAAAGGTCAACACACCAGAATATTGTACTACGTAAATACTTCTCAATCTACTTATTTCACTGATGACATTGTCATATTTTTATTTGGCATTTCAAGCACATTAAACAAAGTTTCTTAGCCTGCTAAAAGGATAGATGTTTATGCTTCTGTGTATTCCTTTTATCATCTTAGCTATTTTCACTGTGTGTGTGTGTCTGTGCACACGTGTTAATGTTTTTGAATGCTTTAAAAAATCTCTAGTGAGGGCACATAGCCATAGAATTTTGAGAAGGCTCATTTCATAAAACATCCTATGTATTGAAGCAAGATTAAAAAAATAATACGTTTTTAAGATATTGATAGAAAGAGGCAAAAATCCTTCTTTTCCCTACAATTAAATCCTTTCTCTTTGGTCACACATGAAAAAGTTTTCAGGGCCTCCCTGGTGGCGCAGCGGTTAAGCGCTGCGCTGTGGAGCTGTCGGCAGCGGCGACGCGAGTTCGACACCCGGCCGGGGAGAATCCCACATGGTGCGGCAGACCTCTCCTGCCTCACCCGCTGCTCCACTCTGCAGTGTATTTCTGATCTGCCTGTTCTGCTACCCGCTCTGTCTCTGGTGAAGCCTCTCGCCGCTCCACACCTCTGGCCTGTACCCCAGCTGTATGTATAAATAAATAAATCTTAAAAAAAAAAAAAAGTTTTCTTTACCTTTTGTCTCAATTTAGAATATATGCAATACCAATATATAAGTAATTTCTATAGCTGAAAATACAACTCTGTGGATGTGGATGGTTCATACTATAACATTCTGGTTGGCTTAAGAAAATCTGTATATATTCGATAAGCTAAAGGAACTACTTTAAGGCTGAATGTTATCACTATTACTTGAATCATAGGCTGCTTCTATTTCTTGCCAAGCAAATGGTGTTAACCGGATTATACTGGTCTTTTTAAAAATTCCCAAATTTCTTGTTCTATGTTCAGATCAAAAGTTATAGTAGTTCAGCATCCAATGTCATAAAAAGCCCAAGTGGAAGTGGGGCTATTCTCTGACTAGGAAGTTTTATAGTTAAATGGCTTTTCATTGACTATAGCAGTCAGAGAGTGAGACAGGTTTATCAGAGATAATCCTGACATTTTTATTTGGGGCATCCATAGAAGTAGTTCTTTCCCAAATTACTCAGAGGTCATATTTGGATAATTCACTTGATATGTTCTAAATTATCCTTAACAATTCATCTTGAATACAGAAATAATGTACCAAGAAATCTATTTTAATTCTAAGTATCTGTAACACATGACACAGACAACACCTACAGATGCAGAGCTAAAATAGACAAACCACGCCTTTGGCCTGTATGCCAGCTTGTATGCATAAATAAATAAATCTTTAAAAAAATTTATTTTTCAAAAACCTTTGTGATTAATTTAGTCTCAGTATAATCTGGGATATGAAATTCCCACATTATTTCTTACTCTGACACCACTGTAAGAAAGAACATTGTAATTATGATTTTATTTATCCTAAAGCTATAAAAATGACAACAAATTCTATCAGTTTACCTCAGTTCTATTAGCATTTCTGCATGCCTTCTTAATGTTGGTCCAAAATTAAACTACTGTATTTTTTTAAATAAAAAAGTCACCAACAAAAGTAATTAATTTCACGTGTGAGTTTGGGTCATATTTATTTTGTAATATACACCAAGAAATAACATATACTTCATGTCTCTTTTTATAAATAAAATGTTTTCTATTTCACTGTTGTCTGTTTAAAATATTCATTATGTACTCCCACTGGTAATAAAGTATTCTTTTCTAGGACTTCACTGTGATATGCAATGAAATGATATTTTTGTTGTTGTTCAGTGGGGTGTGGGAGGATTCATCAGAGACAGAATGGGGAGCAAAATAGACAGATCTACCGAAATACACTACTGAGGGGAGCAGCGGGCGAGGTCTGCTGCACCATGTGGGTTAGCTTCCTAGCTAACTGGTGCTGCAGTGGCAGGTGATAGCTTGATAGCACTGGGACTTTAACCCCTGCGCCACCAGGGAGGCCCCCAATCATTTTCATTATGATATAAAAAAGGGTTAGAGTTGGAACTCAAATTCCAATTACTATAATATTTCTGAAGTTAAGGAAATCAAAAAGTGGTGAAAAAAACTTCCCAGTTATAAAATGTGATAGTCTATTCACGAAATACAAAATTTAATTGTTTAGTTATCCCTTCTTGGCTAGAACACCAAAGAGAAGTAACTGACAGCAATACAAAAAAATCATCTAGCCAACAATATTTTCCTTATTCGCAAATGGAGGTAAAATATCTACATGTTGATACACCTCTATTCATACACAAGAAGTTTCAATACTGTGTCAATAGGTAACTTTTTATAATAATGTACTAAGAATTTTACTACACACAACCCCCAACTCAGCCCCATAAGACATTTAAAGGATCCATTTCACCTCTCCTACCACCTGTATACTCAACATAAAACTATCTGTGGTCTTACTCATTTTTTAAATCACAATCAGTCTAAATTCTCACTTTTTTCTTTAGAAGATAATAATGTCAATATAGTCACCCGACAAAATGCAGCTATAGCACTTTGTAACCAATAAAGAAGCCCTATATGTAACTATTTATAAGGTGATTACAGTTCCAGTTTTCAATAATTATTTCTCTAATATTTTTAAGTATTAGAAGATCAACATTTTTCTTATTCTGTTTTTCCATTATTTGAAAAACTCCAAAATGTGATACGTTTTGAGATGTTTCCAAAAAGTTATACTGTGTATTAAAATTTAACAACACAAGGCATTTTGGCCATAGACAAAATTCCTCTCCCTCATCTCCTTTTAAAATCCCTTGTGAGGGCCTACCTGGTGGCCCAGCGGCTAAGTGCTGCGCTGTGGAGCTGTTGGCAGCGACAACGGGAGTTTGATGCCCAGCCAGGGAGATTCCCACATGGCGCAGCAGACCTCTCCTGCCTCGCCCGCTGCTCCCCTTAGCAGTGTATTTCCCTCGATCTACCTGTGCTGCTCCCCACTCTATCTCTGGTGAATCCTCTCGCCGCCCCAAGCCTCTGGCCTGTACTCCAGCTTGTATGCATAAATAAATAAATCTTTAAAAAAAATAAAAAAATAAAACCCCTTGTGAGGCATTATTACTTTAAGTCTAAGTTTCCAGTTTCTGGGTTAGTATGTAACCAGTGAGGTGTAGTGGTTTGAATTTTCTCCAGAGTCAATCTAAGTTCCATCTATTTCCAAAGGTTGTTGAAAAACTCATCTTTTTTTAAAAAATGAGTATTTAAAACTTCTGAATAATATGTCAATTTAAATAAAATGGTGGAAATTTATATATCTATTCTTTATTTTCTTTCCTAATAAATTAGCAAATTCTATTTTAGTTTAAATATTATCTAAATAATGGCTCATTCTCTTGAAAGTGAAAGATAATGTCCACAAAGTAAAGATGCTACATTGCTTTTTAAAAATAAAGTCTTTTAATGCATATACTAGGAATGCTTTCTAAAACATACTCCTTGAAAAATTTATCCACTCAATACCTTGTAATCATCTCTAAATCTAATGGGACATAAGCACATTTCATCAGAGATGAAATTCTTCAATGACTGCTAAAATGAGAATCAAAAAATTATTATAATCTAGTAGTTTGGCTTGCAGCAAGCATTAATCAGAAGTCATAATAAATCCACATGCTTCCTCAGACAGCACATTAGTCAAACCCTTTTCTGTGATAACGACAGTGACTAATGGGCTCTGAGTTAGAAGGGTCAATCATAAACTCATCAAATGCTTCATTTAATTTCTTAATTTGGACAAACACAATTTGTTTATGGGAAAGATATCAGGTGTTCGTGAATGAATAATGGCTATGAAACCAAACTCCATTAATCAGCTCATGATTACAAATGACTTAGAGATTGTTTATTCTAATTTCATTCATTTGGGTCAACAAAGAAAACATGAGCAAATGAAACCATTTGGAAAAAAATGGGACACTTATTCCTCCATATTTAATAAGGCAATGATACTCTTTCAATAACTGTACCAAAAGGACTTTATTACTCCAGTTGATACTAGTCTATTTTATAACTGCACTGTTAATGTATATAATTTGTAAAGAGACAAGGTAAGAAAAAAAATAGAACATTCTTCAATGCTATCAAAGTTAACACTTATTTTCTAAGACTTCTCTCTGATTCCTCTGGCAGGGGTAGTTATGCCTTTGTTTCCATGGTGCTTTATAATTTTGTACTTTGACACATTGTAGGGTCTCAAATATCTGGAAAATAAACAGTACTATCTGAGAGTGGAGTGCTCTGCATTAATTTGAAAGTACCTGTGACAATCAACCTAGCAAGAAGTAATGTTATCATTTTTTCATTACTAAAAGCACCTGCTCTCCCTCTGCCTCTTTTCCTGCTGTCAGTAAGTGGCATTTGGGGTAAGAGAGCTCCTTACTGGCAATCCAGGACTATGAGGGATGGTGCTGAACAAGCCTGATTTGCCACCTGATCCCCTGGGATTGCCTTTACCCTGATCTGGCTGATGAACTTTATGGGCTGGTTGGGTTTGGTGAACAGAAGACACTGAAGGGGTTCAGTTAGAGGACATGGTCTGTGGTTAGACATGGGCTGTCATTCCCTTTCAAAAGGTCCAGTTTCTGTTGGGATGACTCTTTTATAACAAGTTCTGAAATGTTCTAAAAATGTTCTCTTCCCATTCCCTTTTCAGGGCCAATGGTGAAAAAAACTCACAGATATCACTAAGTCAGGAAGCTTGATGATTCTTCTTAACTCAGCCCAAACCTTTAATAGCCCCTTCATTAAACTCTGATTATGCCTTTGAGCATGCCATTTATTTTTGGATGCAACTGTAAACTGTACATGTGCTCATATTTTGGCCCCTGCATTTTCTCCTAAGGTCCCAGAGGTCTGAGGCACAATCCATACCCTATAAGCAGCTTATTACTGTTCTGTGTACAGAGCCCCGGCGTTCCAATCCCTATCAAAATGTCTCAGGAAAATCAGACTCTTTACAGCATCCTAGTTAACTATTTCTAATCCTGATTTTGTTTGAGATTTTTCTTATTTCCAGAAGATGTAGGCCTGTAAGGCTATAAAGTCTCATTCCTGGATTTTAATTGGGCCCTTAAACATGCCCAACTGATGAGTTGGTTGAATAACATTCCTTGATGTATTATCTGTTCCTGCTTCCTTTACCGATTCCTTCATTTGAACTCTTAGTCCTGACCTGTTGAACCCCAGGTTTCTAGGTGAGGAAAAATAAAAAAGTATTTTCACAAATATAAATAAAAATTCTGATAGTAACCTATAATGAATAGGCTACTTCACAAAGAAACTAGTACATAAATAAACCTTTTATAAATAAAATATATAACACTTTAAACACTACACAGTTTATGATTTTACTTATTTATAAACATTAATGCTTCTTAGATATAAAACACTTCCCCACGAAAAAATTTTTAGACATATTTTCCTTCATATACAATGGGGTATTTCCCTGTAAACCCATTATAAGCAGAAAATATAAGCTGAAATGCATTTAATACAGCCAACTATCTTATCTTAGCCTCACCTACCTAGACATGTTCAGAACACTTATATTAGTCTAAGTTGGTCAAAATCATCTGCCAGAAAGCCTCCTTTGTAATAAAGTATTGCATATTTCATGTAATTTATTGAACATAGTACACTGTAGAGTATAGACTGTTTACCTTTGTGATCACCTGGCTGAGAGCTGACCAGTATCATGTGAGAGTGTAATATTACATATATGGCTAGCTTGGGAAAAGATCAAAGTTCAAAATTTGAAGTATAATCTCAACTGAATGTATATCATTTTCACATCATTGTAAATTCCTAAATTTAAAAAGCTATAAGTTGATCCATCTTAATTCTGGGATCATCTGTACTAACTATGCGTTTGAATTAGTATTTTTGAATTTTTTGGATAGATACCTAGGAGTGGAACTACTGGGTTGAATGGCCGATACATGTTCAATGTTTTGAGACACTTCCATATGGTTTTCCAGAGGGATGGACCAGTTTGCATTCCTACCAGCACATTTTTCTGGTCTTTTCGATAGGGACCATTCTCACATGTGAGATGGTATCTCAGTGTAGTCTTTATTTGTATTTCTCTAATAATAAGTGATTGTGAATGTTTTTTCAAGTGCCCTCTGGCCATTTTAATGTCTTTGGAGAGGTGTCTGTTTAGTTCTTTTGCCCATTTCTTGATTGGGTTATTTGTTTTGTTTTTTGTAGTTATGAATTCTTTGTGTATTTTGCTATCAGTCCTTTATCAGATGTATATGTGAGCAAATACTTTCACACATTCAGTAGGATGTCTTTTCATTTTATTTATGGTTTCTTTCAGTGTTCAGAACCTTTTTAGTTTGATGTAATCCCAGCTGTTTATGTTCTCCTTTGTTTTCCTTGCTGTTGAGGATGAATTCCTTAAGACATCACTAAAGCGTATGTCATGAAATATTTTGCCTATGTTTTCTTCTATGTATTTTATGGTTTGATGTTCTACATCCAAGTCTTTGATTCATTTTGAGTTGATTTTGGTGTATGATGCGAGATCATGGTCTAGTTTCATTGTCTTGCATGTAACTGTCCAGTTTTTCCAACACCATTTATTGAAGAGGCTATGTTTTTGGCTCCTATGTCAGAAATTAGCTGTCCATACATACGTGGGTTTACTTCTGGGCTCTCAATTCTATTCCATTGGTCTGTGCGTCCGTTCTTGTTTCAGTACCAGGCTGTTTTAATTATTGTGCCTTTATAATACAACTTGAGGGCTGGAAATGTGATATCTCCATTCTCTTTTTTCTTTGTGAATGCTGCTTTTGCTGTTCAGGATCTGTAGTTATTCCATATGAATTTCAGCAGTATTTCCTCCAGTTCTTTGAAATATGCATTTCCCTTATTAATAAAATAACATACAAAAGTTCTTTGTACTGGGAACAGTTATACAAGCATGACACAGTACATATTACATATAAATAAGAGCAACAAAAGGAAGTTGCAACTGTGGGTATAAATGTACTCCACTCCTTCCAAACCAGAGTAATATAATCAATTCACTTGAGTAGTGTGATAACCAATTTGTTTCTATAATTCACAAAGTAGAATATTGTAATCATCAGTGTGCAAATAATTATGTGCTGCAGTATTTTTAATTATAAGGACATGGAAATGGTGCCTATCCTCCATTTTTGCTATCAGAACAATGGCCAACAAAGAGCACATCACAGTTTATTAAGAATATTGAGACATTATAATGTAACAACACACTCACCATTTCCTGGAAGAAAAAGAATCCAAGCTTATTTTCAATATCAGTTTAGGAGTTAGCTTCAATAGTGTATAGATGCACATTTACACAGGCTTTCTAGTTACATTCACCATTTTATCCAACCAACTACTTATAAACAAAGGCTCCCAACACCAGGGTATTGTGCTAATTACTAGGAAATACAAAGTTGAAAGATCTACCTTAGAAGGGTTTATTGCTTAGTAGGGAGAATATAAATACTTCCAAAGAAGTATTTATAATGTAAAATATGTATAAAATACAATTTGAGAAAAATCTTTTCTAACAATATATAAAAGAAGGATGTCAAATGCAAGCAGTGCTTCACTCAGGAATGTAAGATTGGCTTAACACATGAAATCAACCAGTGAAATTCAACATATTAATAGATTAGGAAAGTAAATACATATGATACCATTTCAATAGATGCAGAAAAGACATTTGACAAAACATAAAATATTCATTATTGATAAAAACTCAAAGGAAACTAGGAAGAGAAGAAAATTTTTTCCAAGGAATCTTAAAAAATAATCTCTATGTGAATTTAACAAAATGATAGGTATAAGTTTAATACTTAAAACAGGATTTTATTCTCATGTACTATCAGTGAACAACTGGGATTGTTCTACAACTGGGTTCTGGAAGTTGTTACATGTTTGTTTGTATTCTGTCAAAAAATCCAAGTTCTAATAAGAAAATCCAAATCACTAAAAAGGGTATTTTCACTGTCTATAATTAATTTTTGAAAGTTTAGAAAAGGAAAGGCAAAGACAAGGAGAAAATATTTATAAAGTACATATCTAACTGGTACTCAGAATACATAAATAACTCTACAAGCAATAATAAAAGCAATTTCTTTTAAAAACGGGCAAGAGATATGAACAAGTACTTCATAAAAGTATACAGATGACAGATGATTGTATAAAAAGATGTTCAAACTCATTAGTCATCACAGGAATGAACACTGAAGTCAAATGAAATAAACACAGTCAAAAGAATGTCTAGAATTAAACAAAAACTGGACAACTCCAAGAGATATCAAGGATGTGGAGTAAATGGAACTTGCACACGTAGCTTGTGGAAACAAAATGGGATAACTACTTTGAAAATAGTTTGACTCTTACCAAGTTAAACTGACACTATCTAAGCGAGCAATCCATTCCTAAGTATTTACTCATGAAAAATCAAAATACATGTTCAGAGACTTGTAATCAAAAGTTCATATAGGTTTTACTCATAAAAACCATAAACTAGGAAGCACCCACATATCAACCAGTTGCTGTGTGAATAAACAAACTACTAGAGCCAGATGATGGAATACTACTCAGCAATGAAAAGGATTGATGTTCACAACAGAGTGGTCAAGCTTTAAAAGAATCATGCATTTAAAAACTATAATACAATAGTTTACATGTTATATGATTCCATTTATATAGCATTCTGAAAATAACAAAACTATAATGACATGAAATAGATTAGTAGTTGCTAGGTTTAAAAGAGGGAAAGAGAACTAACTAAAGGAGAAAAAGGAAATATGGGGGGAAAATGTAAACCTCTGTCAAAAGTTTTCAAGTTTCACACTAAATAGCAGAGAATTTTATCATGTTTAAATTGAATTTTAAATACACCTCTTCAGATTCTCTTCATGACTACAGAATGATCAGATTAAAAAAACGCAAGACAAAAAAATTTAATAACTGTAATTTTCACATCCCAGGACAATAATCACTATTAGTATTTTGATATATATCACTCAGGTTATTTTTCAATGTAAGTATTCCCTTTTGGTCACAACTGAAATAGAATCAGATTTTCATAATGTTCAGGAACTTCCTTTATTGAATTGTAAGTCACAAACCTATATCTATTTCAATAAATACACTATGTATATTAATAAAGGCTATTCTGTGATTCTCCTAGTTGTAAGTGAATACCAAAAAGTTTTAGCTTATGTCATTTTGTTGCTATTACTTAATTCAACATTTGCAAGGCTTGTTTATATTAACATGTAACTTAACTGAATTCACAGGTCTTAGATTCTCTAAAGAATATATCTTTTAACTTAGCTAAATAAAGTTCAAAGACATCCTTTATAAATATAGAAATCTTATTTTTTATGGGATGACAAAATTAAAAATATTAGTAAATATTAATAAAATAATTCTTTTTGAGAGAGAGAGAACTATTTGTTGATTTGTTATCATCAACTCTTTGTAAATTTAGGGGAAGATGCTGTACTCACACACAAAAAGGCCTACTCTATTTAAACAGTTTTTTTATTATGAAAGAAAAAAGAAACCCCAGGGTCTAAAATGTAATGAGTGATCCTATTAGTTCCACCAGACTAAAATCATACAGTCTACGTATGTGGTCTTTTCAGCCACATCTGTCATGAGCCATTTTTACATCACAAAATGCAAAATACTGAGCACTGATTTACTAGATGAGACCTGGGAAAGTATTCATCAACTGATTTCCCTAAAAGAAAAACTGGCTCGTAAAAAGATAGGTGACAGTTCTTGTTCTTTGCAGAGTACCCTCAGAACTTACACATTTTATAATCAAATCTTAATATAATCCCAGCAACAAAGAGAAAACCACAATAAAGTAAAGGATCAGACAAAATGGAAAAACAAAAGAAACCCCAATAATGACTTTCTAAGAATACAAATACTTTGCTTGGCGAGTAAACATAGATCTATCACTAAAAATATTTACACAAGAAAATATATATAAAGTGCTTCTACATAGTAGATGCTCAATAAATGGTACCCATTGTTTTAAATACTTCATTAAACATATTTTTATCAGATGTTTTATAGATTGAGCTAATAGTCCTCCTTCCAAAAGCTGTTACACTAAAATAGAATTTTTACTAATATAAAGTGTTTAGTCTGGAAAACTTCTGACTTATTTCTTTGACTTATCTGAAATCTATAGTAGTCATTTTTGTTAAGTTTCACAGTGTTATTTTATTCTTATCCCCAAAAAACATTTGAAAAGGATCTGTAATTTCCCTTACAGGGAAAGGCTATCATTCCAAAATTTTTAATGATTCTTGAATGTTAAGAAATATTCAAGGGTGAGTTTGTTTAAAAACTCATACAATCCTGCTTTTATTATTTACAATGATTCTAAGGCCAATGAAAAAGAAACTTGGATACTTAATATATAAACAAACATCCAAATCTTATACACTTGTCAGTCTTTCAATAATGAAGTCTGGGGAAAAATAAATTCACAGACACCCAAGTGAATTGGCAACTGTAAGTGACAGAAGCCCTTCTAAATCCTCTGTTTACACTGGGGATTAGTGGAGTAGATTTTGAGTTGCAAACTGAACAGTCCATGGTCAAGGGAACCTGCTCCCTGTCAGCCCGCGGGGCATAAGGACAAAGAACGGTCCTGGTAGGAAGTGACCCATAAACATATTCCTACCCAGGATTTATACAAAGCCAGTCTGCCTCACAGAAACTCCATATGACCATTAACTGGCCTGCAAGGCCTGCCAGGAGGCCTAATTACAGGTCTACAGAGCCCAATAACAAAAGCTGAAGGGCTTTAGCCTAGGGATGATCTGCTTTATACTGACTTGAGAGAGTCCATATAGAGGACCCAAAAGAAAGAGGTTTAGCTTTAAAATTCTCCCCAGAGATCCAGCATTGTACTCAAGTCTAGAAAGCCCACAAGCAACATACTTCAGCTAGGCTTAAACATACCACCCTCTCAAAATTAACATTCAACTACTGTCTGCTTAACATCTGCTCAAACACAGCAAGTTGCTGTGATATTGTTAGTCTCTAGCTGATAGCTTTCTTCTTACAAAATATTATTAGGGTAAAGAACAGTCATTCAAATTAAATATGTAACTGAAACTAAAACAAATAACATTTTAAAAGGCAATTTACTAAACAATTCTCTTTTGGAAGCATTATACTATCTTTTTGGATTAACACAAGGCCAAAAATTAGGTTCATTATTAGAAATTGTAAGTTAAATTAGCATTATTAATTTGATTGTACATTAAAATTATTAAATCTTATGTAGAATTTCTGAGGTAGAATTTTATGTAGAATTTCCCTCATATTTAAGGGAAAAAGTTTTAAACACTGCCCAAGTGCATGAAACTATTCAAAGTTTTGCTCATTTACTTATTTCAGCACTATTCTTAATTCTTCTCTTGATAACTTTTATCTATAATCAGATGCACAGAAGTTCACGGAGGATGTGTAGCTCAATTTCTCTTCTTTAATTACTTCACAAAGTCATTCTGGTGATGCCCTAAGACACTACTGTTAATCCAATTACCTAACAGTTACAGAAAACTCAGTGTGTTTTAGGTGCTATTCCAAATACCTTACTATATTAATTCATTTCATTCTCATAAAAATTCCATAAGGTACATGTTATTATTCTCATTTCATAAATTAAAAACTTGAGGTTCAGCAAGCTGTAACAACTTTCCCATAGTTTTGACAATAAACAGAGTTGGGAATGGCACCAAGGTCAACTGACTTAAGAACTTAATGGCCATACTATACTATATTACCCGAGATGTTAATACATTCACTGAATATTTAAATGTATCAGGTACTGTTCTAAGTATTTCACAAATGTTATCTCAGTTAAACTCCGTAACAACAACCCCATTAGTTATGTACTACTAATAGCTCTGTCTCATAGATGAGGAAATTAAAGGAGGGTAGACAGAAGGTGGTATCCACAAGCTCACAAAATTAGTTGATAAGACTGATATGGATCTAGGGTACCAGCCCACATCAGGTAAAAGCCTAAATTGGAAAAAAAAAAGGAGTCTGAAAACAATACTTATGTGAAATAGAAAATAACTTTTCAGTCTCTTGTTCTGTTTGTTAAGTTTGCCATACATAAAAGTCTCTCCCATAATAATCACCTATTTCTTGGAGCCACAAATCAGTGTCAGAAATGTACAGACCAAACTCCATCAACTTTAAATCAGAGTAGCTAAATGGTTTCCTGTGCTCCTGGAAACAGTACATTACGAAGGTAATCTCAGAACTACAAATATTTAAAGATAGACTGGACTTTCAAGAAATACTGGGATTTCCAAGACCACATAGCTCTGAAAAGAGTAAGGATTTGGCTTGTAGGTACTTAATGGGTAATTAAGTTTTACCATGCTGCAAAAGAACTGGGATGGAATGAGGAATCTAAGTCTTATTCCTAAGCACAGATGCGTGCCTAGATACAGTGTGCATATATGTGCAATTCGTCAGTCTTTTACAATACATAACTAGCTTCTTTCTCAATGAGGGTCACAGAAATGCATGTCCCTGGTTAGGTTCAGACTGAAACAGTAATGATCATAAAATACTACTCTAGATTTTTCAAAGTCATCAGATTTGGTTAGCATGAGCCCTCAAAGTTAAGGGAAAGAACATTTTTTTCTGATAAACTTAAATCCCTTTGTACTATCAATTTAAAAATTCATTTCAGAATCAAAGGCTTGCTTGAGGGTAGAAATTATTTTGTTTTAAGGTAGTGTAGTATTATGCCTAACAAAGTATATTTTTGGTAATATTTTTTATCACGCGTTATTCTGTCCAACTTAACTTGGGGATTTAACCTATGGATAGGAAAAGCTCAAGAGTCAGAAATCATTGGATCTGAGCCCTGGTTCTGCCACTTATTAGCTATGTGATCTTTTATAAGTCATTTAAGCTTTCAGGATATTTGTAAAATAGAAATAATTAGCTCTCCATGCAGTAATAAGATTCAAATGATAAAAGATTTATGAAAGTGCTTTGAAAAATATAAAGCAGAATACAAAAGGTTTTTAGATATTACTTACAAAATGAAATATTACAGAGATTTTTTTAGTAAGGGTGATTTACCACACATGCACTAAGAGAAGTTTCTACTTTTTCTTATAATATTAGAGGTACAATTTTAAAGATTGCATGTGTCCATAAATCTATTAAAAATAAATCAAGGAGAGTTTAGAGAAAATTGTGTCTTGAAATCACATTGTGAGAAGTGTCATTTTCATGCTAATGAAAAATATTTATGTTTTGGGAAAATCTCTCCTATAATTTCTTCTTTAGACCCATAAACATACTTGGTATAACATGATATTATGTTTTGCAGAAAATCCAAATAATATTTGGAATGGTGTTAACAAGTCAAGAGAACAAAAGGAGGAAAGTTTTTTTTTAATGGAACTTATTTTCAATCAAGTTAGCCTCCTTCTTTCTCTTATATAACAATCACGTTTCATTATCTTTTCTACCATACACTATTCTAGAGTTCATGATTAAAAATTAGATTATTGTCATATATCTTCTACTTTTGAAGTCAGGGAACTTTTAATAATTATTTTAAAATCCATCAAACAATGGGTAAAATGGACACACTAGCATTGCATGTTTAATTTTCAGTTATCCGGATCATTTGTTTCTTCACAATGAATTGCTTGCCAGTGATTTAACAGCTGGAATTGTATGTGGTATAGTACTACTGTATAGTTTATTAAAACCACTGGGAAAAATTTAGAAGATTTTGACAAGTTTCCTGATCTTCAGACATTTATTATTTCATTGGGAAGATTAGTCTAACATTCATGAAACAAATATTAATATCAGCAGTAATTGAGTAAATATCAGCATGGTGACAAGGACAAACATAATTCAAAGGAGTAGAAAAAAATTATGTGCTGAAATGATTAAGAAAATCATGTGCAAATTTTTTTGAGATACAAAAGGAGAAGAAAAGAGGAAGGAGGAAGACATTTCTAGGAAAGGAAAAAACCTGAGCAAAGATTTCCAGGTAGAAAATAACACTAGCCACTCAAAGAACAGTGAGAAATTACAGAACTGAATTCTAAAAAAGGGTGTTAGAAAACTCTGTGCATCTACTTCACAGAACCTGTGTACCTTAACATAAAAGTGTAAATTGATTTTGTAAGCAATCAAAAGTCACTGAGTAATTTTGAGCAAAGTAGTAGTATGAGCAAATAGGGCTGAGAAAGAAACATCGAGCAGTGGTATTTACAAAAAGTAATATGGAAATAAACATTTTCTGGTGGCTAGCAGTATAAGCATACACTCAAGTATACATAACAAGTATTTATGAGGGAATTATGGTGAAAAAGTCTCCAAACCTAAATACTTTCAAGTCGGTAACTTAAGTGTGTGAAATGGTCTAGTTGAGACACTAAGGGACTATGCTCATATATTGCTGTTGGGAAGCAAATATAGTTTAGGCAGTATGGAAAACAGGTGGTTTCTCAAAAAGTTAAAGAGAGAATTTCCAAATGGCCCCATAATTAAATTCTGCCAAGTTACAAACAGGTACTCAAATAAATATATTTTTGTGCATTCATATCAACATTACTCACAATATCTGAAAAGTGGGAAAAAACCCTCAATTTCTCTCAGTGAATGACTGGATAAACAAATGGTATTTACATGCAATGGAGCATTATCCTGCCATAAAAAGAGATAAAATGCTGACACATGTTACAATGTACCTCAGAAACATGGTAAGTACAAGAAACCAGACACACTGGTCATGCATTGTATGATTCCATTCATATGAAATATTCAGGATAATCAAGAGACAGAAGACAGATAGGCAGTTACCAGGACATGAGGGTACGGGGAGTATAAAGAAATTGATTAACAGGTAAGATGTTTTTAATCTGGAGTATTGGAAATGTTCTGGAACTAGAAAAGGGGTGGTAACTATACAGCTTTGGGAATATTTAAAGTCACTTGAACTGTTTACTTTAAAAAATTATGATTATCTTTACATGATATGAACATCTCAATAAATTTTTTTTTAAAATAGAGAAATGTGGTGAACTCGAAAACATACATATCTATAACATACCATTTTAAAAAGTCCTCTATTTTGGCTAACCACTAATTCTCAAACTGCTCAAGGTCTAGGCCTCCCTGTTGGCGCAGCGGTTAAACGCTGGGCTGTGGAGTTGTCGGCAGCCGCGATGCGAGTTCGACGCCGGCGGGGGAGAATCCCACATGGTGCAGCAGACCTCTCCTGCCTCACCCACTGCTCCCCTCAGCAGTGTATTTCTGATCTGCCTGTTCTGCTCCCAGCTCTGTCTCTGGTGAACCCTCTCGCTGCCCCACGCCTCTGGCCTGTACCCGAGCTTGTATGTATAAATAAATAAATCTTAAAAAAACCAACCAACCAAAAAAAAAAAAAACCAACCTCAATTCTAAAAAAAAAAAAAACTGCTCAAGGTCACAGAATGAAAAGTCCTGAAAACAGGCTTAGGATGTTCCACCAGTCACATCCATCTCTCTGGAGAAAATAACAAAATTAAAGTAAGAGACCAACTGGGAAGTAACAGATTAACCTTTGGGTGAACTTAAAGAGATGGCAGTGGGAACAGATCACAAAGGGACAAATAAAATATATCTCAAAATATGAGTCATTAACTTCGGATGAATGGTTACCCATAATGAAGTCAAAGATAAAAATTTCAAGGTTTCCAATCTTGATTAATGGGAAAATAGTCATAGTATTTTAAAAAGGAAAATTAAGAAATCATGCTAACAGGATTTTTAATTGGATTTACTCAATATCACAGAATCAACCATTAGGTGAGATTACAATTTATAGATTCAATTTTACAAATTTATATAATTTTGCAACATTCTGTATGCTACTGCCATTTGGGGAAAAAAAAAAAAAAACAACCCCAAAACAACCTTAGGCAGAACCTTACCCTCACATCTCCTGTGAATTAAAAATTAAAATATTAGCCCCTGTGGGATATCTGATGTGCAAATATTTTCTCATATTCAGTAGGAGGTCTTTTTGTTTTAATGATAACTTCTTTCAAAAAGGGGCTAATATCCAGATCTACAAAGAACTCGTAAGACTCAACAAAAATAAAACAAGGAAGCAAATCAAAAAATGGGGAAAAGAGCTAAACAGACATTACTCCAAGGAAGATACAGGTGAACACCAGGCACATGAAAAAATGTTTAACATCACTTGTCCACAATGGACAATTACTTTAAACCTGTAAGAATGGACAACTACTTTAAACCTGTAAGAAGACCCTCACATCAAAAGACCCAGAAATAACAAATGCTGGTGAGGATGTGGAGGAAAAGGAATGCTTGTGAACCCTCGTTCACTGTAGACTTTGCCCAGGCCCCATGGGAAATGGTATGGCGTTTCCTCAAAATATTGAAAATATGTGCACTGTGTGACCCAACAAATTTACTCGAATACAAGAACACTAATTTAAAGGGATATATGCACTCCTATTTTCATTGCAGCACTATTTACAACAGACAAGTTACAGAAACTACATAAATGACCAATGACAGAGGAGCAGATTAAGAAGAGCAGATTAGAAAATGTGACATATACACATGACAGAATAATGCTCAGCTACAAAAAGTGAATTCAAGGGTTTGACTTAGTTTTGTCTGTTTTGTTGCTTTGTTAATTTATACGTATTATGTAATTTATATAAATGAAATCATCCCATAGTTGTCTTTCTCCTTTGACTTAGTTTGCTTAGCATAATTTCCTCAACTTCTGTCCATGTCACAAATGGCAAGATTTTATCTTTTTTTATTGCTGAGTAAGTATATTCTACCATGCAAAATACATCTTCTTATCCAGTCATAGGTTGATGGAGACTTACGTTGTTTTCGAATCATGGCTGTTGTAAACAGCAATGAACTTAGTGGTATATGAAGCTTTTTAAATTCATGCTTTTATATTCTTCGGATAGATACCTGGAAATGGAATTGCTGGATCATATGGTAGCTCTAGCTTTAATTTTTTGAGGAACCTCTATAATGCTTTCCATAGAATATGTACCAATTTAACACTCCCAGAAATGTTATATGAAGGTTTCATAAACCCAGTTTAAAGTCCCAAAGTTGAGAGTATTTTCCCTAGGAACTCAAGAGTTAACTCCAGCATGAGAAAATAGTCTTATTAGTCCTTTTTATCCAGCTATTTCAAATAAGGATCAGACTAATCTCTACCTGCAAGCCCCACAAAACTGAGCTCAAGTTCTTCTTATTCCTCTTCCTCACTGTTTATATGTTTTTAATAACATAATGATATATTGAGTTCATCACTGAAAGAGAACTAATCTTTTTTTTTTTTTAAAGATTTATTCATTTATACAAGCTGGGGTACAGGCCAGAGGCGTGGGGCGGTGAGAGGGTTCACCAGAGACAGAGTGGGGAGCAGAACAGGCAGAGGGATGGAAATACACTGCTGAGGGGAGCAGGGGGTGAGGCAGGAGAGGTCTGCTGCGCCATGTGGGATTCTCCCCCGCCCGGGCGTCAAACTCGCATCGCGAGCTGCTGGCAGCTCCATAGCGCAGCGCTCAACCACTGCGCCACCACGGAGGCCCAAGAGAACTAATCTTGACAGCAGGTCCTATCTTTCTGAATGTGTTCTTCCCCATGCATCCATCTGCTTCCACTCTCCAAGGCCACACATTACAGTAACACAGTGATGTTTTCCAAAGGGGTGTAAAATGTTATGTCACATTATGCAGCAATATATTCATGGAGCTGCTATTAAAAACCAGTCTGGTAAAAATGGTTACTTAACCAGGGGCAGTGGAAAAGGACAGAGTGCTTTTGTAAAACAATTTAGCAAAAATCTATAAAAAGCTGCTCTAAATGTTAATACACTCTAACCTCATAAACTCATTTCTATAGCAAGCAATCCCAAGAAAATACTCTAAAATATAGAAAACACACATGCAACAGGATGTGCATCACAATATTATTGACATAAGGGAAAATCTGGAGCAAAAATAAATGTTCAACAAGAAGAAAACTGAGTTTTTCTTTTTGAACATTTCCAAAATATTTCATCTGGGGAAAAAAATTTTCTTATTGAACATTTGTTTTGTTAATTTGTATTTTTTCAATCCCTGAATAAAAAATACAGCTACTATCAAATGAGTCTGAAAGTACTTTTGATGTTAAAATGAATTCTTATTTTCCAATTGGAATTGTAAATTCTTTACAGATTTAATTTACATATTACAGTATCAACAGTACAGGATGGTTTTCAAGGGGTATAAATGTTAGGTCACATTATGCAGTTAATATACTCATGGAGTTGCTATCAAAAACCAAAGTCTGGTAAAATGGTTACTTAACTAGGTACAGTGAAAAGGGGCAGAGAACAAATAACAAAAATAAAAATAAAAAATAATTTTGAAACAATTTTAAGACATATATACCACTTTAATGATATTATCTAGTCCTCTATTTTGGCTAACCAGTAATTATTAAACTGCCCAAGGACACAGAATGAATAAGTAATGGAAATAGGCTTAGGATGTTCATGTTTGAACTTAATAACCTGTTTTTTGAAAAAGTCACATATATTTTTAAAGAGCACATTAAAATTTAGAGTAAAACATTAGAATTCTGAAAGGTAACATGGATCTTCTTTAGTTTTTAAAAAGGTAAAGTAACTCATGTCCACATAATTCTGAGCATTATATCTAAAGTCAAAGTCAACAGGTATATGAAAAAAATGTTCAACATCACTTATAATCAAGGAAATGCAAATCAAAACCACAATGAGATACCACGTCACGCCAGTGAGAATGGCGCACATCAAAAAAACAGGCAACAACAAATGCTGGCGAGGATGTGGAGAAAAAGGAACTCTTCTACACTGCTGGTGGGAATGCAAATTGATCCAACCACTATGGAAAGCTGTATGGCAATTCCTCAAACTGCTAAAAATGGAGCTTCCATAAGACCTGGCAATACCACTCCCAGGAATCTACCCAAAGGACACAAAAACACTAATCCAAAAGGATACAGCACCTGTATGTTTATTGCAGCACTGTTTACAATAGTTAAGGTATGGAAACAACCCAGATGCTGAAAAAAATAGATGACTGGATCAAGAAGATGTGGTACATATACACAATGGAATACTATCCAGCATTCAAAAATGATAAACACATGAAATTTGCAGCAACCTGGATGGAATTAGAAGGGATCATGCTCAGTGAAATAAGGCAGAAGAAAGAGAAAAATATCAAATGGTTTCACTTATAACAGGAATATAGCAGAACGAAACAATAGAGAGACACCAAGCAAGGGAGGGGAAGGATAAGGGCTCAAAACAGGGAAGAAAAGGGCATAAGGGACTGTGGCAATGGGTCACGGGTGAATCGGTGGTGGGTTACAAAAGGAGAATACACAATGTAAAAAATATAACAATTAAAAAAAGGTCAAAATCACCATTATTGTATCATTAGAAATAGAATACATAGAGTTTTTACCATTAGATGGTTTTAGAACAAACAGTCCAGAGAATAAGTTTGATGTAATTAAAGGAATTGTTAGGTGACACTTAACCTCTTTCCTTTGATCAATGAAAACCTCATGTCTCATATGAAAGTTAAATCAAAATAAATCATAGTCTTTTTTTTATTTTTATTTTTTTTAATATATATTTTTATTGTTATTTATGTCTTTTACATTTTGTATTCCCCTTGGGTAGCCCACCACCAATTCACCCGTGATCCATCTCCATGGTCCCTTGTGTTCTTTTCTATTCCATTTTGTGCCATAAATCATAGTCTTAAACATAAAATTAAAATTAAAATGTAAATGAATAAAAATTTTAGAGGAAAATGTAGGAAAAAATGTTTATGATCTGGGCTTAGGCAAATAATTCTTGAACATGCCACCGAAACCACATCCATAAAGGACAGAAATCAAGTGAACTTCATCAAAATTAGAACTATAATAGAAGTCAGTTATAAATAAAAAAGTAAATAGCCATTTAGCATTATACTGCAGAAGTAAATATTTCACGTAAAATATGGCCATACATATAATCTAGATCTCATGAATGTGTGAGGATATATGAAAATAGGCATTTTTCTCTTTGAGCTTCCTATAAGCATAGTAAAACTTACTTGGTGTTTTTGAATTTAATTAATTATCAACACTTACCAGCAGCTTCAAGAACCAACTGTAGTCTGGCTTTGGCCTGTTCAGCTGGTGGCTGAAAGACAAGCACAAAAGACATTTACTGGTGAGTTTTAATAGAGGGAGCTTTAAATTAATGCATTATTAGGCAAGTACCAGGAAATGTGGAGAATTTTATCATAATTAATATTAATAACAACTCACATTTTAACAAAATTCTACCACAGCAGCTCTAACAATCCACTCTCTTATTTTAGTAGTCAAGTCACATTTTACATTAATACAAGAACAAAGTGATCTCGTTTTTCTTCACTGAAGGGTTTTTTTTACCATGCAGCTATGTACTAATCAGTAATAGCTTAAATAACTGCAGTCTAATAGTGAGGCAAATTTCCCCCATTTAGTAATAAATATATTGTCAAGTTTTGCTATTTCTTTGCATATGGAAACATGCATTTTAAATAGCATTTTGAAATCCAATACTTCAGGTAAGTCATATTCTAAACCAAATATTTTTTGCTTCCCTAACTGTATTTGAAATGAGCAACTGTAGATAAGATAGGATACGATGAGTTCTACGTTTTCAATTTCTACTAATTATCCTAAAATTGTTCTCTCAAAGAACTTTGATTCCATATATTTGACAATGTATGGATAATGTAAACCAAAGTACTTTGCTACCAGAACCTTATTCTGAGATTTTAAAATAATATATAGTGGTATTAAAACTATAACATGCATTGTTTCAATATTATGGTTTTTATGAAAGACCTAAAAACTGTTTTTGATACTAACCTTACTTCAGAATACATTTATTTATATCTCAACTTAAAAAGGAGATACATGACAAGTACAGCCAACATCATACTGAATGGTGAAAAGCTTTTCCTCTAAGATCCGGAACAAGATATATTCCTATTCAACAGAGTACTAGAAATCATAGCCAGAGTAACAAGGCAATAAAACAAAATAAAAGTTGTCAGAACTGGTAGAAGAATGGGAAAGAAAGAAGTAAATCTGTCTCTATTTGCTTGCAACAAGATATTATATAGATGACACCCTAAAGGCTCAAACAAAGAACTGTTAATCTAATCAATGAATTCAGTAAAGCTGTAGTATACAAAATTAATGTATAAAAAAAAATTGCACGTCTATGCACTAACAATATACTTTCTGAAAAACTATTAAAGAAATCAATCTCATTTACAATAGCATCAATAATAAAAAAAAACTACTCAGGAATAAATTAAACTGAGGAGGTGAAAGATCTTTATGCTCAAAACTACAAGATGTTGATGTAGAAAACCAAAGATGACACAAATAAATGTATTCGAAGGATTCATATGGATTAAAAGTATTCATATTGTAAAAATGTCAATACTACCAAAAGCTGTCTATATTCAATGCAACCCCTATCAAGATTCCAATGGAATTTTTTACAAAATTAGAAAAAAAACTTCCAAAATTTATATGGAACCATGATGGACCCTAAGCAGCCAAAGAAACTCTGAGATAGAAGAGCAAATCAGGATTTCTTCTTTCTGGTCTCAAGATATACTATAAAACTATAATCATCAAAATAATATGGCAAAATAATATGACATAAAAACAGAGACATGGACTCATTGAGAGAGGCCAGAAAAGAACCCAGAGAAGCCAAGAAAATTCAAGAGAGAAAAGACAGTCTCTTCAATTAAATGTGCTGGGATAACTTGAATATTCGCATGTAAAAGAAGGAAACAACCATATTTTACACCAGTAACAAAAATTAAATCAAAATAAATTAAAAACTTAAATGTAGACCATGAAACTTCTGGAAGAAAACATAGGAATAAAGCTCTTTGACATGGGACTTAATAATGAATTTTTTTTTTTTTTCACACTCCCCTCCCCAATAATGAATTTTTTTGATCAACACTTAAAAACACAAGCCACAAAGTTAAAAGTAAACAAGTAGGACCACAACAAATTAAAAAGCTTCTTCACAGCAAAAGAAACCATCAAAAAAGTGAAAAGACAATCTACAGAATAGGATAAAATATTTGCAAACCATATAACTAATATCCCAAAGACAAAAAGAGTGATGGGGATGAATGGTGACTATGGCTGCACGACAATGTGAATGTATTTAAAACAAATGAACTGTTACACACTTAATATTGGTAAATTTTATGTTGAGTATATTTTATCACAATAAAAACACACACATATACAATCTTTACTCATAAGAATTGGATTTCTGAAGATAATATAAAGATGAAATATTTCAGATCTTTTAGACAAATGGTGTTGGAGTACCACCAGGTCCTCACAGAGTTTTGTCTTTATATCAGATTCACTTGTTTAAAATTCATTACCTTGATTTCTTCAAAAATTAGGGAAAATAAATATGTATAGCTGGAACTTGAATCCCCCTTAAAAACATTTTTTAAATATCACCTGTAACATATAAAGCATTGCATTCATTGCAAGTTGAGGATAAACAGAAGACTAGATGTAGTTTCTGACTTAAAGGAGCTACTGTAAAAAGAGATAAAAATTAACCTAAAGAATGAACCATTTATTAAATGTCTACCTTATGCCAAGAATGTGTGTCATTTCAATCCTAAATATTTTCAGTTTCACTGAAGTATAATGAAACTATAAAAATTTGCACATTTTTACAGTATACGGTTTGAAAGGTCTAACATACACATAACAACCAAATAGGCATCACAAATGTCATGGTAATGTCCCTCTTTAATTCTTCCATGTCCCTGTGCCTGAACGTTACTTCCCAGTCCTCAGGCAACCACTGATTTTCTTTCTATAACTATTGATACAACTTTGCATTTTTTAGCATTTATATAGATGGAACCTTATGATATACAGTCTTTTCTGTCTGGCTTTTAAATTCAGTGTAATTGTTTTGAAATTTATTCAAGTTGTTTTGTATATCAATATTCACTCTTTATTTCTGGGTAGTATTCAATTGTAAGGATACACAATAATTTATTTATACATTTCCCTGTTGACAAACATTCAAATTACATCTAGTTTATTGGTTATCACTTTAAAAATCTATAAAGATTCAGGTACATATTATGCATAAATATGTGCTTTCATTATTTCTATAAATTTCTAGGGCTAGAATGGCTGAGTCATACGGTAAATACATGTTTAACTGTTCAAGAAATTACCAAACTGCTTCCAAAGTGATTTTAGCATTTCTACCAGCAGTATATGAGAGTTCCAAGTACTCCACATCCTAGCAATGATGAACTAGAGTCATTTTTTTTTTAATTTTCAAAATTCAAACAGGTACCTTATTGTGGTTTTGATCTATATTCTGTTTATGATTGGTGTTGAGCATCTTTTCATGTGTTTATTGTAAACCATATATCTTTATTGGTAAAGTGGCTGTTCAAAACATTTGCCAGTTTTTATTGGGTTGCTTTCTTATTATTGAATTTTCAGTTATAAATACAATCAATGAATTACAATGAATTTTTTCATATATGAAGTTTTCAATTACTCTACACACAGAATTATATTTATTTATTTTTTGGATAAAGTTCCCCCACTGAGTGGCTTATTTTTTCATTGTCTTAAGAGTGTCTTCCAAAGAGCAAGATAGCTTACTTTTGATGATGTCCAATTTATCAATTTCTTTAATAACGTATCATGATTTCACAGTAGTACGTCTAAGAAATCTTTACCCAAGTCCAATTCACAAAGATTTGTCCTGTGTTTAAACCTACAAGTCATCTTATACTCTACTTTTACATTTAATTATATGAAAAACATTTAGTTAACTTTTCATGTAATGCAACATACACTGAAAACTTTAAAAGTGTGTGTGTGTGTGTGTGTGTGTGTGTATTATTGCTATTCAAATGTTCCAGCATTTTATAGAAAAATTATCATTTTCTACTCAATTGCCTTTGTTCTTTGAAAAATGTATATATTTAATTTATTATACATGTATTCTGTATTCAATTTACATAATAAAACATATCAAATTGATTATATGTATTCTAGCATATAGCTACATTTTTAGACTATTCTGTTTCATTGATATTTTTGATACCAATTATCTTACTCTCTTGATTACCATAGTTCTATATTATATTGAAGTCAGGTAAAATAATTCTTCAAATATTTTTCTTCTTTCCAAGTTTTGGCTTGTCTAGTTCTTGTGCACCCCAAATTTTAGAAGAAGCTTATTAATTTCTACCCAAAAAAACAATAAGATTATGCATGGGACTGCACTGAATCTACATGTCAATCTGAGAGAAAGGACAGTTTAACGATACCAAGTTTTAGTGTGGTATATCTTGCCCTATCATTTTTACTTCTTACTCTTTATATATTGACATGTGTCCTTTTTAATAGGCAGCACATAGCTGGATCTTGTTTTTAATGCACTCTGAAAGACTTTGCCTTTTAACTGGGGCATGTAGGCCCAATTTACACATAATGTGTTAGTAATATACCAAACTGGTATTCGTTTCCTCCTTCCTTTTCCCACCTTATTTTAGATTTGGTATTTTCTAATTCTGTTTTATATTCTTTGCTGACAAAACCTTTTATTTTAATTTTGGTTGTTGTTTTAGATATTAAACAACTTTAACTTACACCCTTTATCTTCCTTATGTGACTTCAAATACAGTCTAAAAACCTTGTAATAGTATATTTTCATTTCTTGCCTTTCTGACTCTCTATTTGTGTCACTGCTGTTATCTAATGTTAAAACTCCACAACACATTGTGTTGCTTATGCTTTAAGCATTTTACCTAATTTGTTTTAAAGATGTTTTCCTGTCTTGCAGTTTGCATTGTTTCAGGTATTTCATGTTATCAATTAAATATTTCTCAAATCTACTTCTTCCTCTATAACAAAATTCTCTTAAAAGAACTGATTAGGTAAGCATTCTTAATGTTATCTTTTAGATGAAGAAAAAATTATCTTAAGTCACCAATATGATAAGGTGACAGAACTTGAATTTAACCCAGATCACAAAATCTACATTCTTAACAGTACTGTACTATGTACTGTGCTTCAGTTCTTTTGTTTATTTACTTTCCTGGAGTGCTGAGGAGGAAGGATAACTCTAATAATTTTTGATTACCTTAAAAGTTAGAACTAAATTTCCTTTAATGATCTTAAAGCTTATGAGTGTCATCTTAAGCTTTTTAAAGTGAATAACTTTAAAAATATTACACATATTCATACTTTAGGTACTATGCTGTTTTTTTTAAAGTGTATGCAATCTTGCTATGACACGGATACATATCAAAATCTTATATTTCTGGCTACATTTCATTTTAACGGTTACAATAATTCTATCTCTTAGAACCAAGGTTAAAGCTAAAAATATGACAAGTAGCTCAAAAGTAGATTTATCTTGCCTCTAGAACTTAATACCAAGTTGGTTTAAATGAAGACCAAAAAAGAATAGAATTAAAGCAATTACACATATTCCAGTCTCAATAACAAATTCATCTTAGAGTTTTATCAGTTTTTCTAAAACAGCTGATGGGATTTGCCCCCCACCCCAACTAAAGTTATTTAATAGCTTTTCTTTGTAAAAAAGAGACCATTTTATAGATATATTTTATAGATGAGGGAGGTTCAATAAAAGAGGTAAATCTGAACCCAAGATTACAACAAACTTGAGGGTCTATTTAAGAAGCCCATATTCTTGTCTAGTACTATTATGTCCTAAATGATAATGCTTAGAAACTGCACAAATCCATAGCCATGCCTGTTTGTCTATAAAGTGTCTATGGCACAAGCAGTAAAGTTACTGTGGAAGAAACAGGATGGCAAACAAAGACCAAAGCATTTATCTGGCCCTTTACTGAAAAGACTGACACCTCATCTAGACTACTGTAGCTGAATCCTTTTCACTAATTTTTTCATCCTATACTTTATAGCTATTATAGTTATCTTCACAAAGTAAGATTCCAATTAAATTTCCGCTAAATAATACTTCAGTGATTCTCCATTCCTTCTAGAGTTAAGCATATACTTACCAATTTTTGAAAACCATCACAATATCCCAAATTTATTCTTCTGTCTTTATTTTCCAACATGTGCTTATATCTAACATTTCAGCAACAAATGGCCTCTCACTACTCTTCACCAGATGCTGCATTTCCTTTCTTTGCTCTCAACTCAGGCATACCCTCTCCCAGGAATTTTCTTTCCTGGTGATCCTCGTAGAAGTGCTGAAATACTACCAACTCACTAGTTGAAGACAGTCTAGATTATTTCACTACTCACAGAACATACAGAATCTGGTACAGATTTCCTCTCTATTCTTTCACAATGTGTGCCATTGCCCTTTCTTAGTTTCTTTATTCCTAACTTGACTACTTTTAATACGTTTTAGCAGAATTTAGGAAGAAGGCTTAGATTGGGAAAGGAAGTAACTTTGTAAAAAGCCAAGGAGATGAAGTAACAGTTCTCTCCACCGGCTATGGGGCCAACACAGGCAGGGAGGTAGGGGGGAAAGGTTGGTTATTTTAATGCAAGTTTAGAAGCATAAAATAAACAGGAAATGAAAGAAACAACAGATCCAAACTATCATTTATTTGTTATAGTTACACAGTTGTACCACAGACCAGAAACGTTTACCTAATATCCTCTATCACAAATAGAAACCCCTTTTTTTTGACAGCTTTATCAAAAGATTCTCCTGTAGGAGGAAACTGGGCTCTTTACATGTAATAGTTACCTATATGTTAGGCCTCTCAAAAATTCTAAAATAGTTCCATGTAAAACAAGTTACTTTTACTAATATTTCTAGAAATGGCATCGAGGCTAAAGGAAAAATTAGAACAAACAAGAGTTATTTATATTTAGAAAGGGGAAGCACAAATAATTTCAATCTAATTTTTTTCTAAAATGAAAGAATTTTTGGCTGCACATAAAGACAAACATTCATATCTTTCAAATCCTTCATAGCACTGCCACAGTTATTTCTAAGAAATGTATTCCCTGTGACTGCTTTTCTTTCTGCCTTTTGACTTTGTCTTTCTCCCTCTGTATCATCTCATGACTGCTGGGAAGGGAAGGATGTTTTCTGCAGAACCAATCATTTGGAATAATCTACCTTTTCCTTTTTACCAATTTCAGATTAAGTTTTTAACTCTCTTGACAAAAATCTCTTCTGGTTTATTCCAAGTTATAATTTCTATCATTGAATTAGTTACTTCACTGCACCTCTAAAAGATCTTCCAAAATTACTTTTTAAAAGTGTCTTCTCTACTGAAGGACAGGAGATAGAAGTACGATCTGTATAGGGCATTTTCACATGTTCTCAAGTTTTATATGGGGAAAAAATAGGGCAAAGATTGACTGGCTGTCAGAAGAACTATATTCTAATTTTGACTGTGTACTCTCTTAGGGCTTTAGTTTCCTTATCAATACAAGCATCTCATCACAATGTTTTTGAAAAATAGAAAACTATGCCCAAAAGGAGAATTGTTAAATAAACTATGTTTCAAACCCATGACGGAAGCAGCAAATAAGTCAAATTTTCAAATGTTTCAAAGACATTAAATAACATAAGAAATTCTAAAATTATTTTTAGAAGATTAAAAACTATATATGTAAAATGATCCATTTGTGAATAAATAAAAAAATAATAAAATGCATGTCCCAGGAAAAACTGAAAAATATACAGGAAATGGTAACAAGTTTTCTCTTCATCACTACTGTTAATGCTGCCTGTGTTTACCAAGTAGGATTTCATTCGATAAGCCAGGGGAAACATCTATTATCTCAAAATGTAAAATCTTTAAAAAATAAAGAGTAGACATTTTTAAAAAATATTAATTTTTTGTACAGTTTAGTATAAAAGATGTTATGTCACACAATTTAGCCTATTAAATTTTGCTCTAAAAATTGCAATAACTATTAAATTTTGCTGATAATATGACATTTGACACACACCATTGCTATTACCAAGAGGTTAAAGACATTTTGCTAAGAGGTGAGTTTTATAATGAATAAATGTACTAGCCTTTTGCCTCAGGAAACCTGTGATCAATAATTGGCTTAAGTAATAAGTGAAAATGATGTAGATGGTCAAATACTGTTTTTTTCATTGACATTAGTCTAATCATAAAACCACTTCACAATTCATCAGAATTAATGATATTGGCTTAAGGAAAGCCCCAAAATAGGGGTGGTGTTAGTCATGATTAAAAAGTATTGGCAGAGTCTTGATTTCTAACCTATGCTGTTGTTTTTCTTTTAGAATTCTAATGTAGAACCCTATACACACACACACACACACACACACACACACACACACACACACATAATGAAAACACTAACTCTTGAGCTTTCATTCTAAAACAGTCAGATCCCTTGCTAGTCTCCTCATGACCCTTCCTGTTGAACTAAATAATGAAGCAAATTGAACACTACTTTTATTCCTGAAAAACTGCCACTAATAAAACCCTATAATCAAAAGTACTATTTCATACACTTAAAAAATACCTATAATAAAAGGGCAGCTAGACAATATATTATCATAGTAACTCAAGTATGATAAGCCCACCCCCATTACCACTTAACCAACCTTTTTATTGCTTTTAAATTGACCCCTTTACCAAAATGGCAGCTGGTTATTACTATTTTTAAAAAATGTAATTTTATTCAAGATTGATTTTTCACACTTTGTTCATTGCTCATTTATTTTGAGGGATAAAACATTCTAATAAAGAAAATGGGGGAAAAAAACCTATAGGATTGAATCATACTACTCAATAATTTTTTAAATATAAAAGTAGCAATTTCATTTAGTTCAACCTAAAAGAATAAGACAGAAATCACATGGGGGTAGGGTTGACTTTTTTGAGTTAGAATCAATGAAGAAATCATAAAGAAAACAGCTTGACAGGTTTGTGTGTATAGAAATACTTTATGTAAAGTATCCAGCAACATAGAACAAAAATAAAATGACAACAAAGCAAACAAATTTAGCAACAAATGTAACTGTTGACAGCTCCATTTCAAAGCAAGTCCTAAAAGTTGGTAATGAAATCACTAACTCCAAAAAAATGGGACATTAATTAACCAAAAATAAGAGAACAGAAAGAGGGGAAAGTAACTCGCTACTTTTAAAAAGACAAGTAGCCAAACTCCCCATAAGTTTCTCTTCAAAATTCTCAATGTCATTAGTATTGCTGTTATTAGTATTAAATATGCAAATTAGGAAAATGTTAATAATAGCTAATACCAGTCAGTGATGCAAAACTCTCATAATTCACTAGTAGTCTTATAAATTGTCATAGCATTTATAAAAAGCTATTGGGAAAATATGAACTGAGTCCTAAAAGTGGTCATACTCATAGAGAAAATATATCCAATTTTGAGAACTAGAAGAAAATATTTAAAATATTTAAAATATTTAAAATATGAGAACTAGAAGAAAATAGAAGCATGATCACTCAGACATTTCATAACCTTTCTTTAAAAATGTAAAGACCAGGAAATAACCTAAAGCTCCAAGAATAGAAAACTCAGGTAAGTCTATTTAATGAGATAAAGTATATCTATTAAAAATTATGGCAGTGTTAAAAATTTTAATTATGCAAAACTGCCAACATGATAGAAAACAACAGATTACCAGATATTAAGAAAATTTAAAATATTTTCATTCCGAGACTCTGTCCTAAAGTGATCATTTAAGATAAAAAGGTCTATGCACAAAGATGTTCACCAGTGTTATTTATAACAGCAAATTATTAAAAAAATTATTGAAAGCAATTAACAGTGTATTTCTAGCAATAGGGATTAACTGAATCCATTCCATTACATTGCCATACTGGAGTATAACACAGCCATTAAAAATACATACAACCTTAGTGACAGAAAATTATTCTTACTACATTGCTAAGTGAAAATTCAGTATACAAATTTAGATCATATTTTAGATTTGGTTCATTTGAAATATATACTATAAGATGGATGCACAGAATAAAGAAGTGAAGAAACCATCCCAAAATGTTAACAATGGCATGTTTTACTTTCAGTAATGGCAGCAACAGGAGGTAGCAGTAAATCTGGACAAAAAGACTAAAATCAATCATTTTAGAGCAAGGGAAATAGCCAAAGGCAGATAACCTGAGAAATGTTTACTGAATTAAATTGCTAATTCTGATCTTCTTGCTCAGGGACATTATATCCCCCTTGGCTAGAATGGCAAAGTCCCACAGCTTCAGCACAAAGGTGGTTAAGCTTGGTTCACACATTATTGCCCATTTTTTAAAAAAACACAAAAATTTGGATCCTTATGATGCATGGGAAATGAGACCTTCCTTATGATGCAGTAAATTGAGACCTTCCTCAAAGAAATGACTGAAACGTACCCTTATATTTCTGTTTTTATTGCTTCTTCTTTCAAGAGGAAATACCCTTGAAACAAAAATCAGAGCTCCTTAAAAAACTGCAGTAGGGAGAATAAGAACAATTAGACCTTCAATGGGGAGATTTTGGAAGTTAAAGAGAAGGCATGGAAAAACTGTCCACTCCGGCTGTGTACTAAATTATGCAGGTGAACAACAGATCCCTCAGAACATGGCGAAGATAGGAAAACTGGGAAACTTATAAATTTGTTCTACCTTCAAATACATACATTTCCAAGCACAATATAGAAGTCTTACTATCCTACAATATCTGACTATGCCCTCTCTTCAGATCAGTCACTGAATGCTAACTTACAAAAAGGCACAGGAGAGACCCCTAACAAGTCATGCAAAGAAATCAGACAATAACAACAAATACACAGAAGCTAAAATGGAACATCAGCAGATTAACACCGTGGAGGCAACAACTTTAACAGACTGAGTCTAGGAAAGATAACTGCCTACTAAAATAAAACCCTCAGAAAACTAAAAAAAGCCACATCAACATACTGTTCATAAGTATATTTAGAACCAAAATTTACTACATATTGAAAAAATATAAGTATGAAAGTATGAACCCATACTCAAGGGGAAAAATGCAGCTAACAGAAAATAACCCTAAATTTGTCCAGATGTCTGACTTAGCAAAGACATCAAAGAAGCTATTAGAAATGTGTCCAAAGAAATAGAGAAAAATAGGCTAAGGATGACTATACAAATAGAGAATCTTAATAGAGGACTTAGAAACTATAAAGAAGTACCAAATGGAAATTCTACAGGTGACAAACAGAATGGCTAAAATGGAGGAAGAAAACAAAAACCAAACTTACTAGATGGACCCATTAACAGGTATGTCAGAAGAATCATAAAAATATAATGGACAAAAAATACAAAATTTTATGGAAAACTTTTACCCTCAATAAAGTGCAAAGAATCCCAAATGGACAAAAACAAAAAACTCATGCATTTATGCATCTTAGTAAAACTCCTAAAGGCAAAAGAAAGCCAAAGGCAAAAAAAAAGTCTTGAAAGCAGTAAGAGACAAATACCATGACACATACAAGGTAGAGAAATGATTAAAAAAGTGTGCTTTTCACCAGAAATAGTACAGACCAGAAGGCAATAGGAATGGTATATTTAAAGTGCTGATGGAAAAATACCTGCCAATCAAGATTCTTATATCCCACAAAATAAAGACAAAACAAAAATATTCACAGATTAATAAAAACTGAGCTGATTCATTGCTAGTGGACCTGCCCTAAAAAGAAAAGCTGAAGGAAGTTCTTTTGACTAAAAGGCAATGAATGATAATCCAGACCACAGGACCAAATGAAGAGCACTGGGAATAGTAATTATGTTATCAAATAGAAAATATTTATTTTCCTCTCTTAATTCCTTTAAAAGACATATACTTGCTGAAAGCAAAGATTCTAGCACTGTATTTTTCAGTTCACAAGTATATAGATGTAATATGCTTGACAGCAAGAGTACGAAAGAGAAGAAATGGAGGTAAAGTGATATATTTTACTGGAACTAAATCAGTATTAACCTGAAGCAGATTGTGATAAATTAAAGGTGGATATTGCAGCCCCTAGAGTAACTCCTAAAAATATAAAATAAAATTTCTACAAGGCCCTTGAAAACTTCTTTGGTCAGAAAAATCACCTGAATACAGCAGTTTTTCATACATACAATTTTTAGAAAACTAGAATGAAGTACACCAAATGTTAACCATCCTAAATTAAAATGGTAGCACTGAGTTTTCTCTTTTCTTTGTTATTTCGGGATTAAACATAAAATGATCATAGTATTTTCAAATAGAATATTCTTATAAAACTAAAACCATGCGAAATATACCAAAAAGCTCAGGAGGATACTAAAGACATTTTTAATATGGGTATCACACGCAACAGCAGAAAGTCTATGAATCTCCTGTAACAATAAGCACTTACATTTTCCTGGACAGAGAATCTATAGCTTTCATCAGATTCCCAAAGTGATCCATGTGTTCAAAAATGGAAAATATTCAGCATACCAAAGTATTAATAAATGTCTTGTCAATTCCCATTCATTTGAACTGTAGCACCCTTATCTAATTATTGCCTTTTGAAATAACTCACTATTTTAAGTCTGTTAAAAAACTCTTTAATAATCCTTTATTTTTATTTCAGAGGCTTGAATCTGGGTGACAGAACAGATGGAGTAAGGAGAATATCCCCTGGTGCTGTAAATGTAGAAAATAGCAAGATGAATGTATGAAATCGAAGTCCCTTACTCTTGAAGCCAGGTACCCACCTATGTAATTTGTGCTTTTATTTTTCATGTAATTCTTCAGGATAGGACATATGATTATGATCTTTTAAAGATTTCTTAGGTATCTGAAGATCAGAAAGTTAGGGAATTACTGCTCTGAATTATTGGTGAAGTCCTCAGGCCAAGATGGTTTGTAATCATCTCTGTATTACCCTGCACGCCAAAGCAGTGCCAATAATACAGAAGACTCTTCAGAATTTGTTGAATAAATGAGTCATTTTATAATCAGAATATGCAGATAAAAAACAAATCAGGCAAGGATGAATTACATACATTACACATAACAAATATATAGGTAAGAAAATGCCTACTGTGTGTGTGTGTGTGTGTGTGTGTGTGTGTGTAGAAGAACTGGGGGGTGGGAGAGTGCTTGGGGTAAGAGGATTCACCAGAGAAAAAATGGGGAGCAGAGATGCAGATTTACTGAAATACACTGCTAAGGGGAGCAGCAGGTGAAACAGAAGAGGTCTGCTGTGCCATGCAGGTTAACTCCATGGCACTGAGATTTAACCCATAGGCCACCAGGGAGGCCCAGAAAATGCTTACATTTCTAATACAGTATGTTACTGGTTGTATTAGAAGATTTGTGTTCACATTATTAGTGCTAAAATATTCTAGCTTTTCTGTTCCCTGGTCAGAATACTATTTGCTAAGGTAAACAAGTCTTATTCTCAGAGTCAGCAATACCATTTGGTCTTACTTGACTTTATCAAGAGACACATCTAAACATAGACCAATCTTACTGAGCTTCTCATTCCAAAAAGAGTAAAGAACTCATGAAAACAACAATGCCATTTTAGGTCCCTTCTCGATCCAAAACCTATCTGTCCATACTGCTTAATAAGAGAAGTCTTGCTATGCTAGCTTTTTGAAAACAAAATCTTAAGTATCAGAAGATCATAGATTAAAAGCATAAAAGATGTCTTTAACATGATATTCAGATAAAGTTAGCTGACAAGGTGATTCACAGAATTCAGCAACCATTCCTTGAAAAACTAGGAACCCAGGTGCCCTGTTGCATCCTGAACATGCAAAAGGCTTCAGTCTGCAGGGAAGTATAAAGCAGTACATACATGCATACTAACAGTGTCCCTTATTATTAAAATAATTCCCTGATAAAGTTCATTTCAAAAGTTAGAATTGTTAATACTGATAAGAGAAATCTAACTACGTGGTGTGGGGGAGTATCTTACGACTAGAATGAAGTTTTAATGAATAAGTAGAGTAGAACGCTATCCTGATTAGGCCTCCCCGGTGGCGCAGTGGTTGAGTGCTGCGCTGTGGAGCTATCGGCAGAGCGCGATGTGAGTTCGACGCCCAGATGGGGAGAAACCCACATGTGCGGCAGACCTCTCCTGCCTCGCCCGCTGTTCCCCTCAGCAGTGTATTTCTGATCTGCCTGTTCTGCTCCCCACTCTATCTCTGGTGAGCCCTCTTGCCGCCCCACACATCTGGCCTGTACCCCAGCTTTATGTATAAATAAATAAATCTTAAAAAAAAAAGAATGCTATCCTGATTAAAAACATAAAATCTGGTTTTTGAGTCTATTCAATATTCTACTCACCAACACACCTGTAACTGGATGACCCATTCTGACCTTAAATTGAGTTGGTTTCACACATTTTAGGGCTTGCCCAGTCAGCCTTAGAGTGAAAGGGCTCATCAGAAATCTAGAGTTGGACCCAGAAATGGCCTGGGAAAGATGCAGTTCTGTGAAGAAGAGTTAGTTCAAGTAGGTAAGTTGAACCACACAACAGGGTTTTAGCTGTGATTTCCAAATTGAGAAAACGTATCTCTTACTCCAATTTCTTTGTGATCTCGGCTCTCTCCACTACCTCTAGTTTTACTTATGGGTCTCAGGAAAAGAGAGGGGTGAGAATAAAAACTCAAAGTTACTTTCATTATAATTTTCTCAAATCACTCTGGGGAACTTGGCATTCATGCTCAGGTATTCCTTCCCCTTAAGAGAATGAGTGTGAAAGGGAAATGGGCATCTTCCTAAGTCTAGAGAAAAATGCAGCAGGAAGATCAGTCCATGGCCTGGCTTCGTGGAACACTCTGCACAGATGGCAGGGCCCGGGGGTCAGCAGTAGTAAAAAGCAGAAGGTGCTTTAAAAAGGGAAAGGGGAGACGAGATTGGGTGCGTTCAGGGTGGTAAAGAAAATGCAGTGGAACAAGGACAGTCTATTCAATAAATGGCGCTGGGAAAACTGGACAGCCACATGTAAAAAAATGAAGCTAGACTACTACCTCACACCCTGCACAAAAGTCAACTCAAAATGGATAAAAGACCTGGATATAAGACCTGAAACCATAAAATGTATAGAAGAAAATATTGGCAAAACTCTACACAACATACATCTCAGCAAAATCTTGAAAGACAAATCCCTCAAAGCGAAGGAAGTGAAAGACAAGATAAACAAATGGGATTACATCAAAATAAAAAGCTTCTGTACAGCAAAAGAGACATTAACCAAAACTAACAGACACCCTACCAACTGGGAAAAGATCTTTGCACACAATACATCTGATAAAGGACTAATAACAAAAATTTACAAGGAACACACACAACTCAACCAAAAAAAAAAAAGCCAATAACCCAGTCAAAAAATGGGCAGAAGAGTTAAAAAGGCACTTCTCCAAAGAAGAAAAGCAAATGGCCAACAGATACATGAAAAAAATGCTCAACATCACTTATAATCAAGGAAATGCAAATCAAAACCACTATGAGATACCACCTCACACCTGTGAGGATGGCACACATTAAAAATACAGGCAACAACAAATGC